>CAUYSK010098949.1:0-86286 GCA_963575035.1 Avahi laniger
CGATCTGCCCGCCTCGGCCTCCCAGAGTGCTAGGATTACAGGCGTGAGCCACCACACCCGGCCCAGGAGAATCACTTGAACTCAGGAGTTCAAGACCAGCCTGAGCAAAAGTGAGATTCCCGTCTTTACAAAAAATACAAAAATTAGCCAGGTGAGGTGGCACATGCCTATATTCCCAGCTACTTAGGAAGCTGAGGCAAGAGTATCGCTTGAGCCTAGGAGTTTGAAGTTGCTGTGAGCTATGATGATGCCACTGCACTCTACCCAGGGTGACAGATCGAGACTCTGTCTCAAAAAGCAGAAAAAAAAATTCCTGCTTTTAAGAGCCGTAATATAAGAATACTGGGCTACCTTCTTAACATGGTAGGCCAAATACGGCACTACGTCTAAAGTTAAGATACTGGAAGCACACCCCATTTAACATCAGGAGCAAGATAATCATCACTCTCACTCTTTAGCTATATTAGAGCAATTAGACAAAAAAGGAAGAAAGAAAAAGGAAGGAAGGGAGGGAGGGAGAGAAGGAAGGAAACAAGGACCAATTTATGAACAAAATCCTGGATTAGGGATCAGCAAACATTTTCTGCATAGGGCCAGATGGTAAATATTTGAGGCTTTGCAGGCCATAAAGTCCCTGTCTCAAGTACAGTGACCCTGAACAACACGGATCTATACTGTGTGGGTCCATGTGAATTTTTTTTTCAGTAAAAACAGTCAGCCCTCCTGTGGACAGATCACCAAATATTGATCAAAAATATAGTACTTACCAGGCACAGTGGCTCATGCATGTAATCCCAGTGACTAGGGAAACTGAGGAGGGAGGATCACTTCAGGTCAGGAGTTGGAGACTAGCTTAAGCAACATAGTGAGATCCCAGCTCTAGAAAAATAAAAAAATAAAAAAAAATTAGCTGGGTATGGTGCCATGCATCTGTAGTCCCAGCTCCTTGGGAGGCTGAGGCAGGAGAATTGCTTGAACCTGGAGTTGGAGGTTGCAGTGAGCTATGATCACACCAATACCCTACAGACAGGATGTGAAACCTATATATGACAATGATGGAATGTTCGTATCTGCAGGTTGCAGAGCCAACTGCAAGACTGTGCATAGATTTTAGTATCCAGTATTCATGCAGATCTCGGACTGAACTTTCGCTTTGCTGTTGCGGTGAAGAAGGAGCCATAGAGAGTATGCAAACAAATGAACATGGCTGTCCTCTATCCACTGAAATCTGAATTTCATATAACTTTCACATATCACAAAATTTGATTCTTCTTTTGACTTTTTATGACTATTTGAAAATGTAGAAACCATTCTTAGCTCCTGGGCTATACATAAACAGATGGATCAGATTTGGTGACCAGTGCCCTACATCATTTTAACAGTAATTAAATTAGTTGGTTTAATTAATATCATTAATTAATATGTTTAATACTGTTGATTAAACAGTATCTATTATGGTAAATATGAACAAATGTACCTAATTGCCTGTTTTTCTATTCTTTTGGCATAGGAAAGATTTTATGGAAAGATTGTAAAGAATAATCAAATTATGAAAATGTTGAATTTAAAACATTTTTATTTCCTTCTCTCTCATTCTGCCTCTCAAAAAAACAAAAAGGATTTGATTTCCCTACCTGTTAATTATATTCCCACAAACAAAATAACCCTTAGGAATTTCTATTTGCTTGGTATCTAATCTGCAAGCCTCCCGGAACTCTCATCAAGAACAATGACACACACACAGTTCCTACATTCATTCTGGTTCTTTCTTCCCTCCCTTTTTTTTATGGCATTGACTTCCAGCCAAACATTAAATTACCTTGAGAAATAAAAGGTACAAGAGAAAAAAGCCCAAAGACAGTATTTGGCCTCATTTTATGAGGACACTCAATCTTAATTTAGAGAAAGAGAGAAGAGCTTTTCTAGTGTGACAAGCATGAGAACTGGGAAGAAGTACAGAGTTTCTCAGACAAGCCTGTTATTGTAAGTAAGTTTGCAGGTTACTATGCTCTTGTTTCTATGCAGGCGGGGTTGTAGGTCAGGTGTGTGTGTCTATAAATCCACACCCATTTTTAACCAGAAACATCCAGAATACACTTCCAACAAGTTCACTGGGCAGTTCAGGTAAGCAAGCAAAGTTTCCAGATTATTTAATCAGTAGTAAAGCTCTGCCATATTTAAATGATCAATTTCTCTGTTTAAAAGTAAAGCTTTCAGTAAAAAGTGGGGAAAGTGGAATGAAATTGTATTTTTCTTCTTTTACTGAACAGGATTTCCTTTGCTGGTTTCATAGTTTTATTCTCTATTGATAGTAATGATATTAGAATAAATTGGCATTGACCAGAAGTGACTCTTTAAAAATTATTCTACAAGTAACCATGATTCTTCCTTGTAGTATTTTAAATTTTGTTGTATTTTAAAATATGGAAACTTTTAACATAATATCTAAATAAATTAGTTATGTTAAATTACTTTTGAACAGTACAATACTAGTGTCAGAAAATGCTAACTGGCCAGTGTTTACAAAACCTAGTAATTTGTTTATGTGCCTCCCAACTGCACTATAAACTGCTGTAGGGATATAACTATGTCATATTCATCTGTGTTCTTCCAACTTAACCTTGTAATGGGTACTAAAGGACCTTCAGCAATTTACATTCTGTTTTACCAAGGAAAGCATTGTTTATTCAAAAATAATGTACAAATTGTATTGTTTTGTCATAGAATATATTCAATATCGATTTTATAATCAAAGTGAAACATAAAACTAAGATTTTAATTTTTTAAGTAGAAAATATTTGACAATATTCCAGAAATACTTGAAATTTAAAAAGTGATTTGGTTCCCACTCTAAACTTGGCAGCTTTAAAATAGCAAAAATGGTGAAATTATACTTCTTCTTTTTCTTTAAAGTAGATTCCACTTGTCTATCTCTGTCCCTGTCATAGAAAACCTTTATCTCCAGACTGACTTTTCTTACCCCTTCTTTATATCCAAGATCCTTGGAAGAATCTTGATGTAATTTTGGACTCTCTTCCCAAGTGAAATGAACAAAGGCATATACAATTTTATACACAATTTCAAGATGTTTTTGAGCCTTCTGTAGCTCACCTGTAGACCTCTTAGAAGCCCATGGGATCCAGGTTAAGACCCTGTTCTAGATGGCTGCTTCAGTTTCTCCACTGCAACCTCCAACCTGCCTAAAACTCACCCTTTCTTTGTTGCAGTGTTTTAGGTACAAGATGACATTCTGAAATTTTTTATGGTTTAATAAGTTATGGAAACTTCAACTGAGATCTTTATCAGGAACCATGGTTATTATTTAACAAGGGTTTTTAATGCCTGAATACTAAGAAAGCAACAAATGGGTCTTATGCAGATTGCAGAGGGAAATAATTTTTAAAAGGCTAACCTGGAGTTGCAACCATTTTCGATCCAGAGAAGGGACAGAAGAGATATACCCCTGGGAAGGGAAAAATACTAGAATGAGAGGAATGAAGAAATGTCTAGAGAAAACTAGAATCTATAAACTTCACCACCACCAAATTGTTGTTCTCTATGACAACAGTTGCTATTTTACATAACTAGACTATTGCAATTATTACAATTGCCAATGTTTTACCAATGCCAAAACATTGGGTTTTACTAGTCTTTCCATTTCCCGTAATGCCTAGTACGGTTAAATTCAGCAACTTCCACATTTGACCAGAATCACTATTCAGTCAGTCATTCACTAGTCATTTTGGTTAAGGAATGTCACTGTTTGGGTGAGAAATTCACTATTACATAATGTAAATCAACAGGAAAAATGTTTTAAAGGAATTTTAAATAAATGTGAAGGATATCTATACATTTATTTCATATTTTGAGGTGAAATTTCAAAACTACAGGTGTCTACCATTTTCAAATGGGTTTTATATGCTAAGAATGCTATATCAAAAACATCTCACAAATATTAAACACTCCAAGCAATATATCTATCAAATGGTTTAAAACCAGACCAGGCCCAGCTCTGGACTTTTGTTTATATCTTAACATGTAAAGTATAAAGGATAGTAACATTCAATTTAGAATCAACATGAATTCTAGCTAACAGAGAGAATGTAATCATAACAAGGCTACTCTCTTCTTTATACATGTTTAATTTATAGCAATGTGACAGTACTTGATTTTTAAAAAGAGCTATATTATCAACTAAAGGGCAAAATGCTAAGTAACTTGAAAAGATGAGAAAGGTAAGTGACTATAGAGAAATCAAAGGAGAAGAATCCTTCGTATTCTATTTTTCCCCTGACTTCTATTTTAAGCAATATTTGTTCAAGTCTAATCTTATCTTGTTATAGAGTTAAGATGTTGTTTTAACCAATTAGGTCCAGAAGAATCAAAAGGCAAGGAATATCTCTGGATGCTAAAAGTCACCTTTGTTTTGTACTTCAGAGACCATTCAAAAACATGATCTTATTTGAGTTTCAGCATGGTGCCGTGAGCACCGTAGCGCAGTTCAGAGGCAGGCTTTGTGTACCCTAATTCAGCTCTCATTAAACTACCTCACACTATGCTCAGGATGCCCAGAACGTGACTTTTCACCAATTGACCATTTATTGAGTTGATTACATTTTTAACATATTTTTAAAATAAAATGTGAATATAAGTTCTGGGTGGTTATACCATATCAAATCAAAGAACCAAAGCAATACGTCAGTGCAAGTTTGGTACAACTCTTAGCAAATGTCTCGTAATGACAGCCTGAAACAACCCATTAGACTCTAAGAATTATTTTCTGTCATTCAGCTTCTTCTGAGAGATTCTCTGGAAGACGTGATGCTATACTCAGCTTTGGATCTCTGCCTCTTATTCGTCGCAGTTTCTCCCAACCTTGCCTTTGCAATCAAAAAGGAAAAGAGACCTCCTCAGACGCTCTCAAGAGGTGCTGTAATCTCACTTTATTTTCTAAACTCAGTCATTTGGCTTGTTTTTAAAATACCTAGTATCTTCACTCATAGTCCAGTTATAAAGCAAACTCATCTGGAAGATTTTTGTTGTGTATGGCTTCAAAATAGATTTTGCAAGAAAAGAAGGGATAAGTTGATTTTAGAAAGTGAATCAAAGCCATTGCCAAACAATAACAACAATTTATTTCCTCTTTTGCAGAAATAGTGGAGGACTGGTTTGCTGTCTACACATTTCATAACCAGAGGCCTAGAAAACAATGATTGATTTCTATGTCATACTGGTGTCCTAAAAGCAATTTAGGATTCCTCAAGATTTGCTCACATTACCAGTCTTCTAATTTAGTAAGGCCAGAACATAATTTGGAATGATTTTATACAAAGCTACCCAGAAAATTATACTGTATCCCAACCCCTGAGAATTTTGGCTAACCAAGTGTTTGCCACATTGACTTTGGAAGACAGATGCAGTGGTTTTAGACATCATAATCTAGAACTGCCACTGACAGCATGTTTAGAAAACATTTCTATTTTTGTACTGATTGTTTCACTTCGACCTAAGAAACAAATATATCTTCATCTGTAAATAAACATTTTATAAAGAAAAAAATTCTCAAAATTTGTTCCTATATTTCCAAACAACAGAAATAGGAACAGAATTACTTGTCCCCACATGGTCATTCAAAACTAGCAGTATAACCACAAAGCACTTGACCACTACTCATAATGGTAATGTGAATGGAGCAAACAGAGACCAGTCACAGTATCATTCAAAATTTGAAAACATTGACTTGCCTTCCAAGTTCATTTATTTCTTGACAGATGTCTTGAGTGCCAGCCAAGTGCCCATCAATGTTTACCTAAGTTAATTAATTCTACTTCAGTTTAACAATCACACAAATTGTATATCTAGAAAGTCAGTCAGCTTTTACAGAAGAAATAAAAGGGAGAAATATTTTCCTAAATATAACATATTATATATCTCCCTGTAGAAGCATAATAGTTATAAAACAATGAACAGAGTAGCCTTAAAGTGCCAAAGACTAAACTAATCATTGTCCTTAAAGCCCTCCCAGGATTGAATTAAGCAGCACTGCTGTAACTACACCAAGAGGCATCAACATTCTGTGTGCTCACTTTTAAATGTCTATTTAAAACTTTTGACTTTTTTGAAAAATATATTTAATATGTATGATGTATTTTAAACAACTTAATGGGCCTGCTCTTTTAATTATTATGGAATTATTTTAACAGGAAAGGTTATTGATAACAGCTGAGAACTCCATCATTGAGAATTGCTTTATATTTGGTCAAGCCTTTTACCATCTATTGCTATGTAGGAAACAACTGAGAAAATGAAGCTCAGAATGAATGAGGATCAAAGGCAGGGAGGAGAGGCAGGAGTTCAGGTGCAGTGTGCAGAGCAGCATACGAAGCCCCTTAGAGCAGAGGGCAGCACCAAACAGTTACGTAGAGAGGGTAGTGAGGAGAAAAAGGAAGATTAATTGAAAAAGGTAATGTACGGTTCAAGAACATACACCCACACACACACGGAATGATCCAAAAACAAACTTAACTTTCTTTGAATGAAAAGAACTGCCCAGTACCCAGTCCAGTGCCTAGCATATAGTAGATACTCAAAACATGCATTTTAGATGAATGAATGAAATTTCAGAAGAAAGCATGGCCAGAGCTAGTGATAGAATTATGGTAATGAATAGAGGCCATGAAGAGTGTTTAAACTCTGTATCAGCTTTGGACTATTATGATCATGAGACAGAGTGTATAAAAATAATTATAATGCAATATGGCTCCCCCTACAGAGCTATGAATGATTTTTCTTCAGAGTAGGGATTATATTGTTTTACCTTTGTATTTCCACTGCTTAGTAGAGTAAGGCATATAGCAAATTTTCCTCTAATGTTTTGGGGAACTAAGTTGAATAGGAGCAGAGATTAGGAATTTTTCCCATTGCTAGAGCTCCAGCATTAAATGATATTTACAGCAGAAAAGAGAAAATTAAGCAGGGGCTTATTTTCACTTGCTGTTTCTAGAATAACTTTTATTTAATGCAAAAATGTGGTGTGAAGATACTACATGTGTTCAAGCAAAGCTGGAAAAAGAATCTTTCAGGATTATTACAGAGAGGAAGAGTTCCTGCTAAGGTGGAGCATTAAACTAACAGAAGACATCTTCCCATGTTAAGATTTTAAGTCAGGCAAAAACAATCCAACAACACTGTTAATAAGAATGTAAAATGATTCATCCACTTTGGAAAACAATCTGGTAGTTCCTCAAAAAGTTAAATACAGAATTACCATTTGATTTAGCAATTCCACTTTTAGGTATTTACTCAAAAGAAATAAAAACATACACACTCAAAAACTTGTACACATATGTTCATAGCAGTATTATTCATAAAAGCCAAAAAGTGAAAATAATTCAATGTCCATCAATTGATAATGGATAAATAAAATGTGGTATATCTATAACATGGAATAATATTCAACCATAAAAAGTAACTAAATGTTAATACATGCCACAACATGAATGAACCTTGAAAATGTTATGCTAAAAATTTAGTCACAAAAGATCACATATTGTATGATTCTATTTATATGAAATGTCTATAATAAGCAAATCTATAGAGACAGAAAACTAGATTAGGGGTTTCTTAGGACTGGGGGAGATGGAGAGATTGGGCAAGAGGTGATAGCTAGGGTTTCTTTTTGAGGTTATGAAAATATTCTTAACTTCTGATGTCAGTTGCACAACTCTGTGATACTAAAAAAACATGTACACTTTCAATGGGTGAGTTGTACTGATATGTGAATTATATTTCAATTAAGTTGCTACCCCCAAACAAATAAATAAGCAAAAATCACATATATTTTGCTTCATAATTCCTTGCTATTGTTTATCCATGATATCAAAACCAAAAACTATAGTCCGATGACATTCGAAACACGCAAGAAAATCTGAATCCAAACTAGCTTCCAAATATTTCTATTAATATGTTCACATTAATTTAATGTTTCTCATCCATAAACTGAGACATTCCCTGAAAGTACTCTGTAGTATTTCTGGATGTTTGGTGCATTCTTCCTGATGATCTTGTTCTTAAATGTCTAATACACATTTCCAATTACTCATACCACCTCTTGAAGGCTGAAGGGTTCTCTCTCTATCCATTGCTTTCTGTTTTTCTCTCTTTCACTCTTCTGGGTGTTTCCAAATCACACGTGTTTTATTATGTCTCTCAACCATGAAATTCCCGCACCAGAATATTGGCCATGTCAGAAAGCAAAGCAAAATGTTTAATTCCCTTTTATTCACAAGTATACTGACTTAGAAAATGTCAGCATCTCTTGAGACTCAAGATATAAAGGTACTTTGGAGTATACTTTGGAGTACAATCCAAAGTATTTCTGATAGTTTTAGAAAGTATGCAAAGATTAACTGTTATTTTCTGAACATTCTGAAACCCAAAGCTTTTGCATTGTCTAGAGATATCCTTTCAATCACCTCTAATCATAACAGCATTTATTAATCATTTACCGGTTCAAGGCCATGGGCCTTTAGGTTTGAAACATAGTCCTATAACCTCAGTACTACAATCTGAAAGGACACTACCTCATCACATCTAGTTAAAATTGTATATCCTCCGTACCATGTCAGCCAACAGCTTGGTGGCTTAGTTAAATATCTGGAGGTAGATATCTGCTTATTAAATACCTATTTCTGAGCTCTCCCGTAGTGCTGGGTTCACGCACTGATTTCTCTCTTTTATTTTAGGATGGGGAGATGACATCACTTGGGTACAAACTTATGAAGAAGGTCTTTTCCATGCCCAAAAAAGGTAAAATGCCTCTCAGTGAATTTTTCCCTTTATTTTTAATTGACACATAACACTTGTACATATTTATGGGATACAGAGTGATATGTTGATACGTATAAACAATGTTATCGGCCAGGACTAGGTCTGTTTTGCCTACACGCAGTAAATCAGTCACTGTGACAAGGATTTTGCAAAAGAGAAAAGATTTATTTGCAGGGCCATAAAGTGAGGCGAGGGGAGAACAACTCTCAAATCCACCTCCCCAAAGATAAGGCTTAGAGATATTTGCAGGTTAGGGAAGGAGGATGGTCTAAGGCCTGGGGGAAAGTGATTTGGCAGTGGGGAAAAATGAAGTAACAAGTTTGTTCTGCAAAGCAGAGACAGGATTCACTGCATTTCATAGGACATATGCACAGAAAATGGTAGCATTAATATGATCTGGGGGTGGAGTTTTTGCTCTCTGATGTCAAAAAGCTACCTTTCTCAGGCACTTACACAAACACATTTGAAGGGTCAGTGGTCTCAACCAGTTTTAACTGAACAAAAGCTGCCTCAAATTCCTGATAAACAACTGACACAATTGTTACCTTGGTGATTTATAAATATTGTCTCTAAGGTAGCTAGTGAAGGTTAAATTTCAGCGTTCAGCTGCACAGTCTTCTGTTCCTGAGTCCTTCAGTTTAGTAGGAAAATAATAATAACAACAACAAAAAGCAAGCAACCAAAAGCAAGGGCAGGCTAAGTTTGGCACACCTGATCAGATTTCACTTTCAATAATGTATAATGATCAAATCGGGGTAATTAGCATATTCATCACCTCAAATATTTATCATTTCTTTGTGGTAGGAACATTCAAAATCCTCTCTTCTAGCTTCTTAAAAATATACAGTAAATTATTGTTAACAGTATTCACCCTACAGTACTATAGGACATTAGAACTTATTCTATCTAGTTATTCTATCTAGTTATTCTAGTTATTCTTTCTATCTAGCAACCTCTCTCTCTCCTCCCTTCATCCCACCCTTTCCAGCCTCTAATAACCACAATACTACTCTCTGCTTCCATGAGTTCAAATTTTTTTTAGCTACCACATGAGTAAAAACATGAGGTATTGATCTTTCTGTGTCTGACTTATTTCACTTGACATGTCCAGCTTCATCCATGTTGCTGTGAATGATAGGAATTCATTATTTTTTATGGCTGGTAGTATTCCAATGTGTGTATATGTACCACATATTCTTGATCCATTTGGCAACATTTAGGTTGATTCCATATCTTGGCTATTGTGAACAGTGATGCAGTCAACATGGGGATGCAGATATCTCTTTGATATACTGATTTCTTTTCCTTATAAATACCCAGGAATCCTAAATCATATGATAGTTCTATTTTTAATTTTTTGAGAACCTCCATACCATTTTCCATAAAGGTTGTATTTACTTAAATTCCCACCAACAGTGTATCAAAATTTCCTTTTCTCCACATCCTCACCAGAGTTTGTTATTTTTTGTCCTTTTAATAACAACCATTCTAACTGGGGTTAGATAAATGTCTCATTGTGGTTCTGATCTACCCTTTGCTGATGATTAGTGATGTCGAGCATTTCTTCATATACTTATTGACCATGTGTATGTCTTCTTTTGAGAAACGTCCATTCAGATCTTTTGCCCATTTTTAAATTGCATTATTTGTTGTTTTGCTGTCAAGTTTTTGAGTTCCTTGTATATTGTGGATATTAGTCCCCTGTCTAATGAATAGTTTGCAAATATTTTCTCCCATTCTATAGCTTGTTTCCTCACTGTCTTGTTTCCTTTGCTGTGCAAAACCTGTTTAGTTTGATAAAGTCCTATTAGTCTATTTTTGTTTTTGTTGTCTGTGCTTCTAAAGTCTTACCCATAAAATTTTTGCCCAAATCAATGTTCCAAAGTGTTTTCCCTATGTTTTCTTCGAGGAGTTTTATAATTTGGGGTCTTACATTTAAGTCTTTAATCCATGTTGAATTGATTTTTGTATGTGGTGAGAGACAGGAGCCTAGTTTTATTCTTCTGCATATATATATCCAGATTTCCCAGAACTATTTATTGAATAATATGTCCTTTCCCAATATATGTTTTTGATGCCTTTGTTGAAAATCAATTGGCTCTAATATGTGAATTTATTTCTGGGTTCTCTGTTCTGTTCCATTAGTCTATGTGTCTGTTTTTATACCCATACCATGCATGCAGTCTTGGTTACTATGTATACATTGAAGTCAGGTAATATCATGCCTGTAGCTTTCCTCTTTTTGTTCAGTATTGCTTCAGCTACTCAGGGGACTTTGTGGTCCCATATAAATTTAGGACTGTTTCTTTCTATTTCTATGAAGAATGTCATTGGTGTTTTGATGGGGATTGCATTGAATCTGTGTATCATTTGGGTAGTATGGTCATTTTAACAAACTTAATTCTTCCCATCCATGATCATGTCTTTCCATCTTTTTATGTCCTCTTCAACTTCTTTCATCAGTGTTTTGTAGTTTTTATTGGAGAGGTCTTTCTCCTCCTTTTTTTCTATTTTTTGTAGAGATGGGGTCTCACTCTTGCTCAGGTTGGTCTTGAACTGCTGACCTCAAGTGATTCCCTTGCCTTGCCCTCCCAGAGTGATAGGATTACAACCATGAGTCACCAATATTGAACATGAACTACATTTTAGAACAAATGGACCTAACAGATATATACAGACCATTCTATCTAACAGCAACAGAAGATTTATTCTTCTTAAGGGCACAGTGAACGTTCTCCGGAATAGATCACATGTTAGGCCACAAAACATGTCTTAACAAATTTAAGAAAATTGAAATCATATCAAGTATCATTTCTGATCACAATGAAATGAAACTAGAAATCAATAATAGGAGAAAATTTAAAAATATGTGGAAATTAAATAACACACTTCTAATCAACCAATAGGTTAAAGGAGATGTTAAAGATAAATTTAAAAATATCTTGAGACAAATGAAAATAGAACAAATTTATGGGATATAGAAAAAAACAGTTCTAAGGGGGAAGTTTATAGCAATAAATGCCTACATCAAAAAAGAACCATGATCCTACTTAACATTGCACATGACAGAGCTAGAAAAAGAAGAACTAAGCTTGAAGTTAGTAGAAGGAAGGACATAATAAAAAGCAGAGGAGAAATAAATAAAATAAAGGCTAGAAAAATAATAGAGAAGATTAACAAAACTAAAATGCATTTTTTAAAAAAGATAAAATTGACTAACCTTGAACTAGATTCGCTAAGAGAGGACTCAAATAAAATCAGAAATGAAAAAGAATACATTACAACTGATACCACAGAAATAAAAAAAAGTCATAAGTGAATGATACAAACAATTATATGCCAAAAATTAGATAACCTAGAAGAAATAGGTAAATTCCTAGACATATACAATACACCAAGACTGAATCACAGGGAAATGCAAAATTCGAACAAACCAAAAATAAGTATGGAGACTGAATCAGTAATAAAAAGTCTCTAACCAAAGAAAAGCTCAGGACCTGATGACTTCACTGCTGAATTGTATCAAATACTTACAGAGAACTAATATCAATCTTTCTCAAACTCTTCCAAAAATTGAAGAAGAGAGAATACTTTCAAACTCATTTTATGAGGCCAGTTTTATGCTATTACCAAAGCCAAACAAAAATGTATCAAGAAAAGAAAATTATAGGCCAATATTCCTGATGAACATAGATGTAAAAATTCTCAACAAATTGTTAGTAAATTAAATTTAATGGCACACTAAAAAGATCATTCACCATTATTAAATAGGATTTATCCTGAAGATGGAAGGATGATTCAACATACACAAATCAATAAATGAGATACATCACATTAACAGAATAAAAGACAAAATCCATATGATCATATCAATATATGCAGAAAAGGCATTTGACAAAATTTGACATTCATTCATGATAAAAACCTCAACAAATTAGGTATAGAAGGAATGTACCTCAACACAATAAAGGCCATATATGATAACCACATAGCTAGCAAGGTATTCAACAGTGAGAAACTGAAAATGTTTCCTCTAAAATCAGAAAGAAGACAAGGATGGTTACTCTCACCACTTCTATCCATCATAGTACTTGAAGTCCTATCCAGAGCAATTAAGCAAGAGAAAGAAATAAATGCATCCAAATTTGAAAGGAAGATGTTAAATTGTCTATTTTTGGACAACATGATCTTATACATAGAAAACCCAAATATTTCAACAAAATCTGTTAGAAATAATAAATGAATTCAGCAAAGATGTAAGATATAAATCAACATATAAAAATCAGTAGCATTTGTATACACTAACAACAAACTATCAGAAAAAGAAAACAATCTCATTTACAATGATTACAAATAAAATAGAATACTTAGGAATAAATTTAACCAAGGAGGTTAAAGATCTCTACACTTAAAGCTATAAAACATTGATGAAAGAAACTGAAGAACACCAAACTAAATGGAAAAAAGTTACATGTTAATAGTTTAGAAGAATATTGTCAAAATGTTCAATCTACAGATTTAATGCAATCCCTACTAAAATTCCCATGTCATTCTTCACAGAAATAAAAGTAAAAAACTAAATTCATATGGAACCACAAATGACCCTAAATAGTCAAAGCCATCTTAAATAAAAAGAACAAAGCCAGAAGCATCACACTACTTGATTTCAAAATCTAGTACAAAGCTACAGTAATCAAAATGACATGGTGCAAGAATAAAAACCAACACACAGA
The DNA here is from genome assembly GCA_963575035.1 of Avahi laniger. NCBI lineage: Eukaryota > Metazoa > Chordata > Mammalia > Primates > Indriidae > Avahi > Avahi laniger. The sequence continues at coordinate 13,563 of CAUYSK010098949.1, forward strand.
CCAATAGAACAGACGAGAAAGCTAAGAAATGAATTCATGCATTTACATTCAGTTGATTTTCAGGAAAGATTTTAAGAATGTGCAATAGGAAAGGACACTCTCTTTAATAAATGCTGCTGGGAAAACTGGATACCCATAGGCAGAAGAACAAAATTAGACATTTGTATCACACCATATGCAAGACTAAACTCAAAGTGGATTAAAGATTTAACTCTAAAATCTGAAATTGTAAAGCTGCTAGAAGAAAACACAGAGGAAATCTCCATGACTTTGGTCTTGACAATGATTTTTTGGATATAATCCCACAGCACAGGCAACAGGTGTTTGTTTTTCCATTCTTGAGATATGTCACTTAGGATAATGGTCTCCAATTCCATACAAATTGCTGCAAAAAGCATTAATTCATCCATTTTAGGGCTCAGTAGTACTCCATGGTATACATATACCATATTTTGTTAATCCACTCTTGATGGGCACTTGGGTTGATTCCACATCTTTGCAATTGTAAATTGCCCTGCAATAAACATTCGAGTGCAGATGTCTTTTTGATTAAATGGCTTCTTTTCCTTTGAGTAGATACCTAGTAGTGGGATTGCTGCATCAAGTGGTAGGCCTACTTTCAGTTCTTTGAGTAATCTCTATACTGTTTTCCATAGAGTTTATACCAATTTGCAGTCCCACCAACATTATGTAAAGTGTTCCTTTCTCTCTGTATCCACGCCAGCATCTACCGTTTTTGGGCTTTTTAATACAAGCCATTCTAACTGGGGTAAGGTGATATCTTATTGTGGTTTTAATTTGCATTTCCCTGAAGATTAGTGACTTTGAACATTTTTTCATATGTTTACTGGACATTTGTCACTCTTCTTTTGAAAAGCTTCTGTTCATATCATTTGCCTACTTTTTGATGGTGTTGTTTGTTTTTTCCTTGCTGATTTGCTTTAGTTCTTTGTAGATTCTGGATATTAGCCTTTTGTTGGATGTATAGCTTGTGGATATATTCTCTTGTTCTGTAGGTTGTCTATTCTATTGATTATTTTCATAGCTATACAGAAGTTTTTTAGTTTAATCAAATCCCATTTATTTTTGTTGTTGCTGTAATTGCCACTGAGGTCTTAGTCAAGAATTCTTTGCCTACGCTGATATCTAAAAGAGATTTTTTCTACATTTTCTTCTAGAATGCTGATGGCTTCATGCCTTACATTTAAGTCTTTTATCCACCTTGAATTAACTTTGTGAGTGGTGAGAGGTATGGATCCTCATTCCTTCTGCTATATGTGGCTATCCAATTTTCCCAGCACCGTTTATTGAACAGGTCTTCTTATCCTGAGTATATATCGTTGCCTGCTTTGTCAAAGATCAGTTGGCTATATGTGGATGATTTTATATTTGGGTTCTCTGTTCCGTTCCATTGGTTTATGTCTCTATTGTTCTGCCAATACCATGTTGCTTTGGTTACTACAGGCTTGTAGTATAGTTTGAAGGTTAGTAATATGATGCCCCAGATTTATTATTTTTGCTTAAGATTGCTTTGGCTATTTGGGCTCTTTTGTGGTTCTATAGAAGTATTATTCAATATACAGCCCCATACTGACAGCATCAGTATCACCAGGTAGCTTATTAGAAAAACAAATTCAAAAGCTCCATCCTAGGCCCATTCAATAAGAATCTCTGGAGATGGGGTCCAGAAATCTATAGCATAACAAGCTTATCGGTGATTCTTTTGTACACCACAGTGCAGTTAGATAAATAAAAATCAATTCTGTCTCCAGAGATGAAGGGATATTGTAAACAAAATATCCATTTTCCAATGGATACTTGGTATAAGATTTCAAAGGAGTCAAAGATTTTTTATTTAGTTTTTTAGGAATTTTTACAAAAAAACTATTAATATTTGACTATTTTCACACCCTTTCATTCTTGTGCCAACCTACAGTGGATGAACAATCTGAGAGTTTTCTATCTATATATGTTTCGGGATCATTTAGGATGTAAGTCTAATTCCACTGTATGTTTTGACTCAAAGTTAATCACTTGACTTAATTTCATACTTTCTTTGTTTAGTAACAAACCATTGATGGTTATTCATCACTTGGAGGATTGTCAATACTGCCAAGGTAATTTTACTTCCCGAGATTTTATTATATTTCCAGTATGAAGTAGAAAAAGTTATCTATTAAGAATAGTGAGAACAGTAAAAAAAAATCAATTTAAAAAAAGGACAACTGCCAGAGTACCATGATTTTACTAAAGTGCTGAAAGATTATAATGATTGTTAATGATCTATTGAATATATTTGTATTACACGTTCTTTGGAATTTGACATCTCTGTTCTTCCCACAAAAAGATAAAGGTGAGTGGGAAAAGTTACTTAAAGAAAAGTTGTTTTAACCAATGAGCCAATGAGTTACATGAAATTATAAAACTTGTGTCTTCACTGATATGATTATCCCTTGATGTCTCCAAGGACAGACTGTCCCTCATTGCTTTCCAATGAGGGACAAAGTGGAAATTTGCCAATGAACTACTTACGTGCAAGTAATAGATGCAAACAAATGAAAGACAGTAACTTTATTTCACTATGTTATATTGAAGATATCTTGATTCTTAAAACTAACTAGCATTTTGTTTTTCCCCCAAAGCACTAAAAAAAGTATTTGCCCAAAATGAAGAAATACAAGAAATGGCTCAGAATAATTTCATCATGCTGAATCTCATGGTACATGAACTCTACAATGGTTTCTTAATATCATAAATTAACGAAATACTTGAATCTTTTCTGTTTTTAAAACATAAGAGCTAACTGTTGATATGTTAATATGGAAAGTTATATAGAATTATAAAAGGCCAAAATATACAATTTACTAAAAGTCTAGTTCACATATTTTTGAAATTAACTATTAAAAATAATCCAATCCAGTAACATTCATTTTTCCCCCTTCTCCTGCTAGCATGAGACTACTGATAAGAATTTATCACCTGATGGGCAATACGTGCCTAGAATCATGTTTGTGGGTATGTGTGTAATCTCATTTCGTCGGATTTTAAAAATTAGTAGAAATCTTAGCATTCTTGCTTGTAAGTGCTAGTTCAAGTACTATTCTTTTCAGAAATGGGAAGTCACTTCTAACCCAATCAATAACGGTTCTTGTTATTTCTACAATCAAGATTCATTATATGTATAATTTGTAAATTTTAAATATTTTTAAAAGCAGCTTATGCTATTAAATCAATATCCTGATGTATTAATACTTTCAGTATGGTGCCTCAAACTGGATTGACAGCTAAGACACACAAAAGGAGAATTCAGGTTAATTCATCATGAACTCACATGTATGAAAAGTAATTGTGCTTACAAACTTGCTTAACATTGGTTTTAGAGTAAGAGGCAAAAATGATTTGAGAACATGTTAAAATAATACTTCAGTGAATTGTTTTTCTTTTTCTTGGCAGACCCTTCTTTAACAGTCAGAGCTGATATAACTGGAAGATACTCTAATAGATTGTACACATATGAGCCTCAGGATTTACCAGTATGTAAGTATTCATAAATTATCTTGAACAGTGCTCATAACTGATCCCTGACTATTAAAAGGGCCAATGATTCCTGCCATCAGTGCTTCTTCAAAAATAGGGCCATCTACAAATTAGAATCACCGGGGTTGGTCAGAGTGCTTAAAAATGCAACCTCCTCGCTCCCACCAAAATTGGAATTTCTGGGGCACCTCAGAATCTCCATTTTAACAGGGATACCTAAAGGTTCTTATGATTACTTAATTTAGAGACCACTAAAAAGAATATAGTACACATAAAAATGACACAAACTTAAGAGAGACAGTCCATTCTCCTGGTGTCAAAGATTACATGTGATTTCCTCAAATGATAATAATGAAATCTTTTCATTTATTTTTTATAACATTTACTATCAACTATATTTAATAAGACAACTGTGCCCGTTAGATCCAGCAATACTGATATAAAATGATCGGTTAAAAAAATAGGCACTCCTTCAAAACCCCTCTGATAAAATTGTTTTAACATAAAGAAAGTTGATCAACTAGATCTCAACAGTCTAAGTCCTAAATTTACATGTATATCTTTAGCATAAAGTTCTTTAATGTCACAGATGAATTCCCATGTTTTCAAAGCTATTAATTTAAATGGACCAATTTCAGATTCTAAAGTTAACTGATTATAACATTTGATGCTTTCATTCGCTAATAACATGATATATTTACTCTTATTTCAGTGATCGAAAACATGAAGAAAGCACTAAGACTTATTCAATCAGAGTTATAAGGGATGACGGAAAAATGTCTTTGCTTCTAAGAGATCAAATGTCATGAAGTAAACCTCTGGCTCACTGACAAATATCAAATGTGCAAGTATATGTATTTTGTAATAGTAATTACTATTTAGATTTTTAAATGTGTTTGTAATATTCTCATGAAGGTAAAATGATATTTCAATAAACTTTGTCAAAACCTGAGAATGACCATATAGTTTGATTTCTGCATCAGTAGCAAAAGCAGCTTGTCATGAGCCAAGAGTTGTGCTGGTGGAGACAGAAGGACCTAAATAAGAGGGGTCTACAATGGTTGTTTCTATTTCCTCGCCTCTCACACACTCCACCAACGAATCTCATTTTAATTCTGCCCCCTCCACTGTGTCCAACCTGCTAGTGTAAGTCATAAATGATCTTCATGTTACCAAACCAAGCGGCTCATCTCAATCCACTTCCCGTTTGAACTTTTAGCAGCATATTTCAGCATTAACCACTTACTTCTCTTCCTCCTTTAAGATAGACATTTAAAACTAATTACAATAAATTAAAAATATATTTTAAAAATTCAAGTACATGTTTTCCTTTATTATTGGGTAGATATCTCAAAGCTTTTAATAATTTTAGGAAAAGTGTAAGAGGCTCAGGAAGATTGAAGAATTTCTCCAGTTAACTAGCAGGAAGATTGTATTTGTTCTGAAATTATCAAATATTTAACCACCAACTCAGTTCTTCACAGGAAGCTTCCAGACAGTCAATACTATGTCTTTATTCCTTTAAACGACAACAAAAAATTCTTGCTAATAGAAATTACATAATCAGCTGAGAGTAATTATCAGAAGGTAGAAAATGTTTTAGATGGGCAGAAATTTTCCTAATCTATGGGATTTGATTGCATTTAACAAAATTGGAATTGTTTTGAGATATAAACGTGCACTTTTATATGAGATAGATATGAAGTGTCTATGATATAGACACCTGATTAATTTCCACGTTTTACTTCTGAGGAATTCACAGTCTAGTGATAAGATATATCACTGATGGAGAATAACACATTAAACAATGTCATAGGATGGTGTTGGATCAGCAGAGGGATGGCCCAGTCTTCTAGCAGGACTGTCAGGCTTCACACAAGATGCAGCACCCATGAATTCTGAGTGATATGAGAATGTATTTCATCATTATGGAAGTCAATATGATGAAATAGAAAATAGGTATAATATTATAGAGGCTAAAGAAAGTCTTGTTCATTGGTTTAACCCTAAACTATGTAAGTATGCAGAGTTTTCCTGGTACGGTCTTTCATAATTTTAAATTAGAGTTAATAAGAGCATACCAAGCTTCAGGCAAACTTACTTTTTTAACGCACTGAGTTACATACACACATAAAGATTCACTGAGATTTACTTAAGAGTTTACAAGTAGTACTTATTAAAATGTAATTATACATCTAATTCATGAACATCCTGAGTAAAAAAAGATAAGCATTTTTTCTGCTTTCTAAATTTTTTTCTTGTACAATAAGAAATTATTTAGTCTTTTTCACTAAATGTAAAGCCCTTGGGAGCAAAAAGGCAGAAAAATCTCACTTACCAACAACTGTTCTCTTTCTCTCTCTCAAACACTCTCTTTCCCTTTCTCTCTCTCGTACAAACTAAGCTGTGTTTGCGATGAGGTCAGGATTGTGGAGAGCACCCACAATAGGAGGCCATTAAACACTTGGCTCTCCTGGTTTTTGCAGTGAATCAGTTTATGAAAATCTTTTCTGGAATGAATCCTCTAGAATGCAACCGTACTTTTACTGAGTATTGAGTACTGCAATTTCTGGAAGTATATTACATTTATTTTCTAGAATAGGATACTGTTACAGGTTGACTTATGTCTTCTGCAAAATTCATAGGCTGAAGTCCTAACCTCAGTACCTCAGAATGTGACCTTATTTGAAAATAAGGCCATTGAAGATATGATTAGCTAAGAGTTGGTAATACGGGAGTAGAGTAGGCCCCTGATCAAATATGTCTGGTGTCATTATAAAACGGGGAAATTTGGACGCGGAGTCATGCACACAGGGAGAACACCGTATGAACCTGAAGGCAGAGATTGAGGCCATGCAACACAAGCTGTGGAACGCTAAAGGTGGCCAGCAAACATGCCGGGTAGTAGTAGCAGATTCTCCCTTGCAGCCCTCAGAAGGAACCAACATGGCCAACACCTTGATATCAGATCTCTAGACTCCAGGACTGTGAGACAATAAATTTCTGTTATTTAAGCCACCCAGTGGTGGTACTTTGTTATGACAGCCCTAGCAAACCAACACAGCTGCTTTCCTCTCCCATCTCCAATTTGAATAATTCCCAACGTGGGTAAGAAAACACCAAAACTTCCCATCACACACTTAAAAAGAAGCCCTGCTAGAATGGAAGAATCATTTCTCACAGTAAATTTTTCAAGTTCTAATTTTATCCTCCAAAGAAATTTCTGCACAATTACATGTTATTTAGGTCATTAAATATGAAATGTCCAATTTCAAATGAAAAGTTGTAGATATCTCAAACAAGAAAACAGTATAATTAATCAAAGTATGTGCCTAAACTATCGACACAGTTTTATCGTCTTAACAGTAGCTTGTTTATGCCAGCAGTGAAACAGCCTGTAGAGCAAGTGGCCATGAAATCGCCAAAGGCATTTTCCATACCTGTTGAGAATTGAAGGTTTTCCTTGCAAGAAGTGGTTCAAACCTTGGAAGAAATGGTAGTCAGTTGGTGCAAGTTCTGGTGAACATGGTGGATGACAGAGAGTTTCCAAATCCAGCTTCTATAATCTGAGCAGCATTGTTTGTGAGACATGTGGTCGAGAGTTGTCTTACAAGAGGATTGGCCTGTCTTTATTGACCAATCTCAGTAATTACTCACAAGCATCCTCATCATTTTGTCAAGCTGGTTGCAGTAGACATCCGCTGTAACAGATTGACCAGCTTTCATGAAGCTGCAGTGGATAATACCAGCACTGGACCACCAAACAGATACCATTAGCTTTTTCTGATGAATATTCAGTTTTGGATTGTGTTTTGGCGCTTCATCTTTATCCAACCATTGTGCCAAACACTGGCAATTGTCAAAAATAATACATTTTTCATCACATATAACAATATGGTGTAGAAATTGTTTGCCTTTATGTCATGACAGCAAAGAAAGGCAAGCTTTGAGACAATCTTTTTTCTGATGTTTGTTTAATTCATGTGGTACCATCTATCCAGCTTCTTTATCTTGCCAATTTGTTTCAAATGGTCCAATATTGTTGAAATAGTAACGTCAAACCTTGCTGCTAATTCCCACATAGGTTGAGATGGATTCACTTCCACTATAGCTTTCAGCTCATCATTATCCACCTTGGTCTTAGGTTGCCAACATGGCTCATTTTCAAAATTAAAATCACCAGAATGGAACTTCTCAAACCATTGACATACTGTGTTTTCATTAGTCACATCCTTCCCAAACACTACATTGATATTTTGAGCTGTCTGTGCTGCATTGGTTCCAGGACAAAACTCATATTCGAAAATAACACAAGGCCAGGTACAGTGGCCCATACCTGTAATCCTAGCACTCTGGGAGGCCAAGGTGGGAGGATTGCTTGATCTCAGGAGTTTGAGACCAGCCTGAGCAAGAGTGAGATCCCATTTCTATTAAAAAAAAGAAAATGGAACTCTGAAAATAATACAAATTTTTGACTTATTCATGGTTTCACAAAAATTGCTCAAAAAAATTTGAAAGATAATCACAAGCCAAAACATGTATTTGCAAGACTGAGGATGTACCTTCACAATAAAAGTAAAACAAGAAGTGTCAATGTAAGTCAAACTTAGTACTTAAGGGAATTGAGTATTTCATACTTAATACCTAAATAGTATGGTGGTTAAGTGTATAGACTCAGGAACCAAAGTTGTTAGGTTTAAGTCCTGGCTCCGCTCAGTGGCTGTGTGACCTTTTCACCAAGTTATGGAACATCTTCAGTCCACACTGAACTCTTAAGTAAAATGGGTATACAGTATTTCACATTGACAGTGAGGCATTAACGAAATAATCCATGTAGAGATGACAGCACAGTGACAGGAGGATAGAAAGTCTTCAATACATGTTTGCTTTAATAATAACTAAAAATACCAAATATAATAATCGGTTTCCTCTGGGAATAACTTTTGCTTTGGAATCAAAACCACAGCATTGAATTTACATATTTCATAAACTTGATTAATTTAACCAGTGATATAAAACTCTTTGAGTACTGAATTAACATGTAACCGGGAATATTCTGCTTTGGATTCATATGTGGTAAAAAAAAAATAATAATAAAATTTAATCAAAACCAGTGTTGTACAACAACTGAAAATATGTAGAGTATGCCCTTTATTAAAGAACAGTAGTTAACATTGATTTCGATTACGTTTTATAGGAAAATCTTAGGCAATCCCTCCTGCCTTAGTCTTGAGCTTCCATTTTGCCCCCCACAAAACAAAGGGCAAGGTTCTGTCAGCCTTTTTTGACTCAGTGTAACTGTCATGCTCACCCTGAGAATCTCGGGGGCCCAAAGAGGACAGATAGTATTATTTCAATATCCCATATACACACAGACACTCTCATTAAAAAAATCACTGATCTAAATGACCCAGTGTTTTTACTTTATAATGCTATGTACCATTACCCATAGGAAAACTTCAAAGAAGACACATGACCTTTATCAGTCTTCTTAACTTTCTTTTGGAGTCATAACACTGCTCTCTTAACATTACCCACTACCCAGAGCTGCTCCAGGTAAACTCCTACTTCAGGGAACCTTTGTTCTACTCAATCACTTTTACTTTTTCTAATTTCATTCAAAACCTTGTCAGCCCTTTGTCCTGATCCCCTTCAGAAAGTTTATGTTTAAAGTAGCTCAGTAGATTAATCTTCTGTAGGGTATTCGTGATTAATGATACTTCCCTTGTATTTCCACGTGTAACAGTGGAAAATTGGGGAAATAAAAGCTTGGGAAGTTCCAGATGCCAACAGTAAATGATAAAATGGTGAGATTTTCAACTGTCTCGTAAAACCACCTATGCTACCTACCTAAAACCTGAATCTGGTGCCATATTGAAGTCATACTCTTCTGATTTTATCAATCCGAGGGTACACTTAATCTTGTTAACACTAATAACTTTTTGGTATCCTAAGAAAAATTGTATAGTAAAGCAACATGCCCCAAATGAGCAGGTTTAGCCTGATTTACTTTCACATCTGAATTTGGCAAATAACATATATAAACTTTTATAAATCACCCCAGGTGTCTTAGACAATCATATTTCATGGTTCAGGCATGTTGATACCAGTCTGGAAACTTGGTAAAAATTCCTTGGTGATTTGTTTCAAAACTTTCAAATTCTAAAATACAATATCTAGTCAATTTTCTGTCTTCATGTTGTATTAGGGGTTTTCCAAAGAACAATGATCTCAGAGACAAGCCCTTCAGGAGGACACTTTATGTGATGTGATTAACCTGAAATTTATGTCCACTGGAGGACTTCTTTCAAAAGCAATAGTAGCTACTTCAAGGAAGAATTGTCCATGACAAATTCATTTTCCAGATTCTATACGCTTACTGTTAAGCGGCAAGAGCAAACATTTCAGGGGAAACTCTAAGGGTAAGTACCATCCAAATGTCATTGTCAGTTTAAAATGGGGTCTTACAGTCTTTTAAAAGATAAACTACTGTGAGTGGTATCCTTTTTTTCCTACCATCCTCTTAGCTCTTCCTATGAACAGGACAAGGAAGATCTCTTTCTTGTTCAGTTAATGTGAGCAGTTTTACCTGTTGACATAATTGCAGAGTGCAAATGGTATATTCATTTATTTCATTATTTGTCCTTAGAACATCAGAGAGGAGAACCCACAAATGCTCCCATGTACCCAAAGCTGAATGCATTAACCTCTTTCTGACACCATTACTGTCAGAAGATTTCTCTAAGAGAACCTGAAAGTAATCTTTATGGGTTGCAACAACTGTGCACACCCTTTTGGAATTTTATCAGGTAATCTTAGCATGGGGCAGCTCAAACAAACCAGAGCCCCACAACGTCAGTTGCCTTCACATAGCTGGAGGAACAGGATACCAGCCCGTATCCGTCTCCTTACAGGTGGGTGTTGGCTCATTTTAAGCAGATGGTGGGTTTATGAGTCTAATGTGCTTTGTATTTCCCAATAGACAAATATTTGCACTGGAACCAGAATAAATACAAAAAAAAAAAAAATTCCTCAGCTTAGCTTCCAAAGACTATTGGAAGTTTTAGGACACCTCAGCGTTTAAACTATTGTAGGAGGTAAGTAAACGAGCCACAAGCCCTCTTTCCTTTTTCTTCTACTTAAAATCTTCCCTGGCAAATAAAAGAAAATGTTGGGAAGAAGGTATAGGCATAGTGAGATGTATTTGGGAATTACTATGTTTCTTTCATTCAAATAATTCTTAAAAATGTACAGTATAAGCATATTTAGCTCTAATAAAAGAATTCAAACTAAATTCACAGTTTAAGCCAGAAAATGTAGCCTATGCACTTTCCTTTCTCTAGAAGTTATGTTGTTTCTTTCCGCAGTGTGACAGTGGTCATCTTTAACCTAGATGTGAATGCACTTATGAAGGAATTTGAGTAAATGTTCAACAGGTTTAACAGAATATTAATTTCACATTACACCTTTAGAGCAATGGTATCTGCTCTGTCTCTTCTGCATGGGCTTTTTGGTTTTGTTTTTCATATACTTGTTGAAGAGTTGAATATTATTATTTGATAGGGCTTTCCTACTAAACTTGAAAGAGCTGCCCCTCTGCAGAGGTATGAGAGGATTTCAATGCGGAGGATGAGGTTATGGAAAATGCATTAAGCTTGTACAAAGCAGAAACAAAAGAAAAGCAAGATTCAGTCACTGGAATAAAAATCCATTTCACAAATTTAGTAAATGTTTTAAGCCTTCTAAAATTTGACATTTTGACTTTTTGAAGTAATGAGTAGGAAAATTTATTTAAAATGAATATTTCCCGAAAAGGGAAGTAATTTCAACCTTACACTCTCTCATCCCATGTGGCTAGAAAATCAGATTTAGGAAGGAAGATAATTTGATTCATCAGAGTTTCTCTACAAGGAAAAAGTAATCAGAGTGAGAGAAGAATACGATTTCCAAGGGGATTTGTACATTTCCAGATGGTCTAGGAGGAAGGTCCAGAGAAATGCAATATTTGTGTCTTTTAGTCCTCCAAAAATGGCTTCAGATGGCTGGTACTAGGACCAAAAATCTCAGCAACCACTGGGAGAAGGCAGTGTGATAAAACATGGGGGAAGGTAGAATAATATAGAAAGTCAAAAGTGGGTATCTGGGAGAGATTGGGGAAAATATTAGGGAGAAACAGACACATACAGATAAACACATTCATTCTCTCCCCACTTCCCTCCTCCTACAAGTTAGAGAGAATTAGAGGGGAAAAAAAGAACTTATAAGAAGAAAGGCTATAAATTATGACATGATTCTCCATTAATGTTCTTTGAAAAATGCAAGTAAAAATGGGAATATTTTAAAATTCTTTTTGTTGGATGGAGCCATACAGCGCCCTAGAGTTATTTGAGTCAGAATTATTACTTTGGTCAGATATTCTGCTTAATTATAATTAAACATTCATGAAATATCATCATCAAAGCACAGATATTAGAATATATCTGTCTTAAATAAATGTAAAACATAATTAAGTTATTCTTTAATTATTTGTATATCTCTCTCTCCGTACTCAAACTCTCAGCAGGACTCCACAGAGTTAATGCTTCTCATGAAACGTTTCCTCTTTTTGTTATTGTAACTCTCCATGCTCCATTTCCCACCTGCATTTCTGGCCAATCCTCCCTAATATCCTCCCAAGCTCTTCTAATCAACCTCCAAACTTTGAAAGTACCAGGGCTCTATCCTAGGTCCTCCTTTATTCTTTACCTGCAGTCTTTCCATGTGTTACCTCATCTAATTCGACTCACTGAAAATCCGCTTACATGCTGATGACTTGCAAACTTTATCTCCAGCCCTGGTTTCTCTACCATGTGACAAATTCACATATAAAACTGTGTACTTGACATGTCCTCATCACAGAAAAAGTTATTTCGCACTTTAACATATTGAAAACTGAAACCCTTGCTTTCTTCCCATCCCTAAACCCAGCTGCTCCCTCATTGAGGTAAATGGCACCATCTTACTTTTTCAAGCAAAAAAACTTCCCATGGTTTTGAGGACGTCATTCATGATTATCCCTATTCTTTGTTCCCCACACCAACCCTTTAACAAGTCCTGATGTTTCTAGTACCAAAATAAATTTCTTTCCATATGTATTTTTCTCTACCTCCAAAGTCACCACCCTAGGCATAGTCGCTATATTCTCTTACATGCATTACTAAAATTACATCTGGTTTTTCCTTTCGTGAGTCAATAAATACCTTTATTACTTCAACTGTAATAACATTTTTAAAAAATGGAACAAGGACAATGCCACTCCCTGGCATAAAACCACTTAATGGCTTTTCAATGGACTGTGACTATATGTGCTGAAATAAGAAATCAAATTGGCTTAAACAATGAAGGTGATTTATTGACTCATAAAAAAAAAATCCTGAAATAGAATGGCTCAAAATTGTCATCAAAATACCATTTTCTGCTTTCTCCTGCCATCCACCATGTTGCATTTCTCCTATTGATAGCTTATAAGACGTCTACAGGACGCCATCAGGATAATGGACTTCTTGTTTTCATGTCTGAAAGAAGGGAGCAAGGGTGCTGTGGTTTCCCCTAATTGGCTCTCATGGGACACAGCTCACCCCTGAAACAACGACTTGACCATGGGATTGAAATATGCTCACAGGCCTAAACCAGCCAGGACCCAATTACAGAGCTGGAAAGAAGTCAGCTTCCCCTTGAAGTACATGACCATTGCATGAAGGAGGATAAGACTCAGAAAAGTGGGAAAACCAAAAAGGGGAATGTGGAAGTTTGGGAGGCAACTAGCAATAGCGATGATTCACAGCCTGTGGGGTACTAATGATCCATTCTGCTCCCTTGGTCTTCTCGCCAACAGTCTTGTATCAATCTCCCTCTTGCTCACCATGTCCAGCGACACTGGCTTGCTTATATTGTTCTGTCGTGCCAAGAAGCTCTTTCCCACCTCATATTATTTTCACTTCCTTCCTCTGCCTGAAACACTCTTCTCTAGCAGCTCTTCAAATGTCTGGTCCCTTTTGTTCTGATCTTAACTCTGAACACTGCCTCTTCTGCTGTGGCCTGTTTGATAAACCATGACAGTTGCGTACAACCAACCACCTAACCATAGGGCCTTAGAAATCACTACGTCTCTGTGGGATTTCATCACATACAACATAGCTACTTAGAAGTTCATTCCACCTTTAATTACCACAATTCATGTATTATAAACTGAAATAGATCTTAATTTAATCTAAAAATTGTTACTTGCTATTTTTTCCTTTGACAAAAAAGGAAATTCTCAGATGAGTATAAAAGGAATCAATCTCTTGAAACATTGCTTCCTCAGCTGACAACAGATTCTGATATAAGAGCAACAGCCCCACTAAAAGAAGGAATATAAACTAATAGATTTGAGACTATCGAGTCAGGGACCATTGCTACAATGGCTTCAGTAGATGCAGCTGTTTTACCACCTGGTCAGTTCAATGCCTTCCTTTCAGAAGCACTGTCTAAAAGAATTCCAGCTGTTACTACCATGTGATCATTCCTTTCATGAATGTCAAGAACTCAGACTGGCCTGTTGTGGGATATGAAATCACTAAGTTAAGGCTTTAGGAGCATGACTGAACTTCAAAAATTAAATACTGTGAATGAAAACAAAAATCAGCAATGTTTAGCACATTCTCCACTACAAATGTTTTAAAAAACTACAAATTGATATAAAAGCTTACAAATGTGCTGTGATATTTTGGAAAAAGCTAAATTTATAATAATCTAGAGAAAATAAATTTTACAAATGTCAGGATAAAAGGTGGTAACAGATCTCTGATGCAGAAGCTGCCTTTATGTGCAGACGAGGGGACTAATCGATAGCACCAGCAGCTTCCCCAGTACATTTCACTGGGTTCTAGCTGTGTCCTATAAAACCTCATTCCAGCAGAGACTTAGTTAAATATTGTTTACCAAGTCTCGATATGTGAAGATACTTACCTGAGTGAAATGGAATTTTTTACATGTATTTGCAAGGCAATAATGGATGGTAATGTTGGCCTTATTTTAGAGCCTGCTAAATCTTTGACATTCTTCTGACTATTCGGTTTAGTGTTGCAGCAACCATTGAGAAAGGCTCCTGAGCTGTCATTTTCTTATGTATGTATACTATTGTTTTAACAATAGTGTACATCAGATTTCAGTATCCGATAGGTTGAAATTGGAAGATATGTGCATTTTACCAAAATAAGACAGAATCTATTGTAAGAAAGACCATTATTTAATATATAACACTAAAAATGTTGGCAATTCAACTATGACACCCGATCAATTGTAAAAGATATTCTTATTTAAGAGTTGGCATAATGTTGAAAAATGTGCATCATAGAAGAAATATGGTTGTAAAAGACAAAATTAAATGCTAATCTTGATTTCTTTTTATTTGCATAAATTTATAGTACACAAGTGTAATTTTGTTACATGGATATACTGCATAATAAAGTCAAGGCTTTTTAGTGTATCCATCACCCAAATAATGTACATTGTACCTATTAAGCAATTTCTCATCATTCACCCCTTTTTGATCCTCTTACCCTTCTGAGTCTCCATTGCCTATCATTCCATACTCTACATCCATGTGTATACATTATTTATTTCCCATGTATAAGTGAAAACATGTAGTATTTATCTGTTTCTGAGTTGTTCCTCTTAAAATGGAAGCCTCCACTTCCATCTAAGTGGCTACAAAAGACATGATTTCATTCTTTTTAAGGTTGAATAATATTCCATTGTGTATACATACCATGTTTTCTTTATCCAATCATCCATTGATGGACACTTAGGTTGATTACATATCTTTGCTATTGTGAATAGTGCTGTGATAAAGAGATGCATGCAGTTATCTTTTTGGTATAATGATTTCTTTTCTTTTGGGTAGATACCCAATGGGATTGCTGGATCAAATGGTAGTTCTATTTTTAGGTCTTTGTGAAATCTCCATACTGTTTTCCAAAGAGGTTGTACTAATTTACATTCCCACCAAAAGTGTATAAGCATTCCCTTTTCTCCAGATCCTTGCCAAAATCTGTTATTTTTTTTTTTTGTCTTTTTAATAATAGCCATTCTGACAGGTGGAAGATGATATCTTATCGTGGTTTTAATTTGTATTTCTCTGATGATTAGTGATGTTGAGCATTTTTTCATATGCTTGTTGGACATTTGTGTATGTTCTTTTGAAAAATGTCAACTCATTTTGTTTGCCCATCATCTAAAGGGGTTATTTGGGGGCTTTTGTTGTGTTGTTTGAGCTCCTTGTTAATTCTGGATATTAGTCCCCTGTCAGATGGATAGTTTGCAAATATTTTCTCCCATTCTGCAGGTTGTCTGTTCACTCTGTTGATTATTTCTTTTGCTGTGCAGAAGCCTTTCAGTTTCAATAAGTCCCATTTATCTATTTTTAGTTTTGTTGCCTGTTTTTGAGGTCTTAGTCATGAATTCTTTGCCTAAGCCAATGACTAGAAGAGTTTTCTCTAGGTTTTCTTCTAGTATTTTTATAGTTCAAGGTCTTACATTCAAGTCTTTAATTCATCTTGAGTTGATTTTTGTATATGGTGGGAAATAGGGGTCTGGTTTCATTCTTCTGCATATAGCAATCCAGTTTTCCCAAAACCATTTATTGAAAAGGGGTCCTTTCCTGAAGACCAGTTGGCTGTAGATATGTGGCTTTATTTCTTGGTTCTCTGTTCTGTTCCATTAACCAATCTTGATTTCTAAGCTGAGATTTACTAATTCATAGTTCCCTGGATCCCAGAAACAGTTGAATTACTCAAAAAAGGTAGGTAACTTCTTGTATTTTGTTTTATTTCAAGTTCAAAAGCAAGTAATTTTAAATAAATAAAATTTTTTGGAATTTAGCATTTTCAATCTATACAACTAAAAAGTAAATTGAGATCTCTCTGACCTAGAATTTTACTATTACTTTCACTTGCCTCTGTAGAATATTAGAGTGAGGATTTTGAAGCCAAAGGTTAGTAGATGATAGACTTGGACAAGTTATACAACTTCTTTGTGACTTGGTTTTTTTCATTTTTAAGTAGGGATAATAATATAAGTAATAGTTCTCTTATAGTATTGTTGGAAAATTCAAATAAGAAATATACAGGGTTTAGAATGAATGGTACCTAGCACATAGCAAGCACTGAGTAAACGTATACCATTATTATCATTGCACATCCATTCAAAATACACACAATAAGTATTAATAATACTGAATTTATAATAGTTTTATTGATGTGCTCATGGGAAGAGGAAATAGGGAAAAAAGAAGGAAAATGTTCCAGATATGAATACTGAGTAATGAACCATCTCAAAACTTAATACAGTATCTTAAAAGAGCCATTTTATTACACTCACTGGTTCTGTGGATCAGGATTTCACATAGAACACAGCTCCATGATGTGAGAGACATCAGCTGGGAAGATTTGATGGTGGAGGATGGGAAGGATAACTTAACAACTAAGGGCCAGAATCATCCTAAAGACTCTTCACTCACTTAGGATGGCAGTTGATGTTGGCTGTCAGCTGGGACCTCAGCTGGTCTGTCAGTCAGAAAACATATCTGTGCATTCTCCATGTGCTCTAGTTTGGGTATTCTCACAGCAAGGTAGCTGGGTTTCAAGAGCAAGCATTCCAAAAGAACCAGACAGAAGTCCTGTTCCTTTTATTATCTAGGCTTGGAAATCATATAGTGTCACATACTACACCAGATTTATAAGAAGGAAACATACAATTCGCATTTCAACAGGAGTGTCAAGGTCACATTGAAAGAAGATCATGCAGAGTGGAAGATATTGTTGCATGCTGTTTAAAAAAATACAATCTGTGTAGAGAATAAGAGAGGGAGACACACATAAACTTAAGACAAACTGAAAGATGAATACTTTTTGTGCCACGATTTTATGCAGCCAGTGTCAAATAACCACTAAACACAGAAACTCACTCAGAAGTGCTAAAAGCATATTCGGCTTATATTCTCTGAAATAGACTATCATGAAATTTTCAAAATTACTTCTAAAATTAAGCACAGCAAAGATAAACAAAATTAAGATTTTGTTAGAGACATAGATAATCAGAACTTGTCATAAACTCAGTAAGAAGAGAAATTCAGTAGAGCTAGCATGTGCCTAGAAAAGGAAGTGAACAAAAACAACTCCATTCGTAAGGGTTCTGTTTGTTTTTAGTATTAAATTGTAGAATTCTCATGATTTAAAAATGGGGATCCTTTATTGTGCACTTATGTGCAAAGTGCTTTAGTAGAATGTTTGCTTTTTAATATTTGATATTTGCAACATTATGAGATTAGTATATTTGCCCCCATTTAACACAGAAGAAAGCTGAAGCTCAGAGAGTCTAAACAATATGACCAATTTTATCTACATCCTAAATTCATGCACTTTATGTTACCAAAGACTATTTTGGATTTGTTTGCGGAATTAATTATCTTCTATAGAACATTTAGATTAAAAATTATCCAGACGCTTTTAGCCATAGTTAGAAATAGGGCCAAGTTGACTTGAAGTATTTTTGTGAAGATTATGAACCAAGTGAAAAAAATAAATTAACTTGAAATAGGTGGACAGCGATATTTCAGGGAGATTTCATCATGTGACAAAACACAAATTTTGAACAAAAAGTATAAATATTGAAAGATAGTTTCAGAAATCAATAGGGACAAAAGAGCACTAGATATACAAATCTGAACTTGTCTGCATTATCTAGAAGAATTAATACAGATGGAACTTAATATTGGCATAAAAAATAGACATAGACTGGAAAATGTTTCAGAACTTTTAACATGGCAGATTTTTTCATAGACCCACATTTTTCTTTATTCTTTTTTAACTTCTTAGGCTATAAACCAAACTTCCCTCAGGGACATCTTTAGATTTGTATTTTTCTTACTGTCTAGATTAACATACCCTTTCCAGTTTCTCTCAGATAATAAAGTATTTTATTTAGCTAGTAAAATTTTGTTATTTAGAAAGATTTCTTTCAATATAGTGCAATAATGGAATTTTATTGTAGTTTGATACTTAAGCCAAAAGGAATCCTGAGTATTTTTAAAATGGATATTGTAGCACAAAACAAATTACAGAACTTTACAAAAGATAATCTAATACTGATATTTTCATCGAAGTAGTGCATAAAACTCTTATAAAGTTTGCTATTTACCTAACATCTTGCTGAAGAAGTTAGGAAAATCATTCCTTCTTAGACTAAGAGGCATAACCGCTCTCAGTGTAAAGACCCATAGCAGAAAATGCAAAAGCAAATTAAGAATATTAAACTACATTCTTTCCACAAATAAGGGAGCTTCATTAAAAAACAAATAAACAAAAAAACTCTTTCCTGAAGTCTTTCCCAAGAATAGTCTATATAACTCAATCTTATAACAAAATACCAAATTTTGGTACACTGACTGGTTTTAAAAACCAAGCTATTAATTGAACATATTTCAGAGTAATTTTAAATGTGGACAAGTACACATACAGAAAGTAGAGTGAGCCAAGAAAAAAAAGGGATATATTACCTAAAGCTAGGTAACTGTGGTTTAAATCCTTCCCTATTCAAAAAGTTTCTATATCTAAGATCTGATTTTTTAACCTGTAGGTTCAAAATTTAGAATAACCAATTAAGAGTGTGTTCTTTGCCATTTTACCATGGAGTGAAAATTATAATTTAGAGAAAAACAGCAGTTAAAATATTTCTGCAGTTAGCAAGGGATTACCACGAGGTCCATTTCTACAGTTCACCACTAGGTCATCTGATCCAAGATGGATGGACTTACACAAAACCACCAGAGACCAATCAGGGTCTTCTTGGCTTCTATAAATGCACTGGCTGTTTCAACCTAGTCCCTGAAAACATTCACCCTCATGTAAATGGGTAGATGGTAAAGGGCCACTCTTTACCATCAACTTATCTTCAAAAATAGAAAAAGCTCTCTTTTGGAAATTAACTTTATTATTAATTTGCACCTAGGGATCTAAATCAAATCCACCGTTGAGTAGGAGGTCATCTGAGCCAGTTTTCCAAGGTCTCATTTGGAAATACAAATGGGACCCAAGGGGAAGGTAACTAGTTAGCAGAAGCCCAACCTTATCTGCTGGGGACAACTTCATAAAAGGTTAATATTTAAACACTAAAAGGATACAGAAAGTTTCTTGAGTTAGAAACACTCCCAGGCCTTCCAATCCACTCCCTACACATAGTTTTTTGTGTTGTTTTGTCTGTTACCTTCAGAGCTCTCAAAGTCTCATAGGCCCACCCAATCAATACCATCAGTCAACAACCACGTAGGCTGTTCAACTGGTTAACAGATCTGCACTCCTCCAAGTCCCCCCAGTGAATGCCTCATTCTTACTGTAGGAACTAATATGAAATAAACTAGTTAAGAAATATAGTTTATCTTCAAATTTTTTTTTATTTTTTTATATTTTTTTGAGACAGAGTCTGGCTCTGTTGCTCGGGGTAGAGTGCCATGGCATCAGCCTAGCTGACAGCAACCTCAAACTCCTGGGCTCAAGTGATCCTCCTGCCTCAGCCTCCTGAGTAGCTGGGACTACAGGCATGCGCCACCATGCCCAGCTAATTTTTTCTATATATATATATGTATATATTTAGTTGTCCAGATCATTTCTTTCTATTTTTTAGTGGAGATGGGGTCTCACTCTTGTTCAGGCTGGTCTCGAACTTCGGACCTTGAGCGATCTACCTGCCTTGGCCTCCCAGAGTGCTAGGATTACAGGCATGAGCCACCGTGCCCGGCCTATCTTCAAGTTTAGACAGTAACTGGATCTAGCTTATCCGACTGCTATTAAAGACTTCAGTGAATGGATAAAAATGGTCTGTTTTTAATATATAAGATAAACTGCATGAGACATTTATCTCAACCTACCAATATTTGGTTTTACAACTGCTCACATTTTTAATAGTTTATTGTCTTAAATAGTAAATATTCCTACTTGAAATCTTATTTACACCATTTTTTAGCATAGGCTCTTCTCCAGAGGCATATCAAAGTTTAACGTCAAACTAGCCGGATATGTGTTATCGTAAAATCCACATTAATGATAGTTGACAATATGACTTCAGAGCAGCACAGAAGACACCCTTCCAAAGTGGTGCTTACCATTATACAGTTGCCATATTGTAAGCGTTCAACCTCGAGTTAACTTTCTTTTCCCTCTGCTATACCTAGATAGTCAGACTCATCAAAGGCAAAGGTTTAGATTAAAGAAGAAAAAGGGACCAGAAAAAAATAATGGTGTATAATAACAGTGCCGTCTCCTCAGGAGTTACACAGCTACTGCAGAGCTTTCCAGACAGAACTATCAAAGCAAGATAAATTCAGGGCAAATTTCATTGGCTCTTAGCACAAGACAAACCACCACCCTTGCTGAAAGGGCAGATTTGAAGTACATTCCTAGGAATCTCCAACTGACAGGTGTTAATGAACAACATAATCTGATTCCTGGCTTCAATAAAGTACTATTTCCAGGAATTCTTCTGCTCGCTGTTTGGCTTGTCGCACCTCTGCATTGAGGCTGCGTTCAGTTTCTCTCAGCACTCCTTGACAGGGCGTTTTGTCCTAGTACCCAGCTTTAATAATAGAGCATAACACCTAGCTTAGGGCCTAACAATTGTTTGGTAAATGGTAATCATTCATTCAGTGAATATCTAATATTACCATTATGAGCTACAAAGAATCATGAGTCAAATAAATGAAAACAAATCCCATCCTAATCTGCCTATATTTTGAGCTCTTTACTGCAACAATCCAAGTGTAAAAGGAAGGAATATTGTACTCAGTTACCACTGGTAGGAATATTTTCTGCCAGCCTGAACACAGAGTCCAGCACACACTGTCTGTATGTGAGTGCTTCTTAGAATATTTATGTTGTCACATTTATATCCTCGTGCTAATAGCTTGAAACTTGGGGCCACTCACTCTCCCTTCCACCTGCAGGCACAGCCTCCATCCCCACCGTATCTTTATATTTTGATATACAAATTAAAACCTCCGTGTTTAGAATAAGGCAGGGGTTTGATTCCTGGCTTTAACATTTTAGTAGCTTTGAAATCTTGGGCAAATTACTAACCTCTATAAATTTATTTACCTCATCTACAAAATTAGAATAACTGCTTTATAATGTTATTGTTAGGATTAGAAACAAATGATTGTATGTTCCTGGCACATAGTTGGCTCTCAATACATGGGAGTGATATTATTAAAGTTCTTTGTGTTACAAACTGTTCCTCCTGCTAAGGACAGCTAAAAACCATGGATATTAAATATGTAAAACCAATATAAGAAGATTCTCAAAGATAGAGAAGAAGGAGGCAAACAGAGAGAAAAGATGGCAGGCCAGAGACCTGGGGCCTGAAGGAATGACAGAGTGATGAGTTCTCTGGGTTTTCTTTTTGCCTCAAATATCCTACACTGAAGATGAAGAATCTGGCAACCTGAAACCACCAATAGACATGGAAAAAATAAGCTCCAAGAAAAGCTTGCTCTTTCTATCCAAGGGAACAAGAAAGGCACAGCCCAGCAAGATAGAAAACTTAAGGACAATAACGACTTCACTCCACCCAAACAACACGGAAAAAGTTGTAGCTTCACTACTACCTTTGTCGGCAAAGGCCAAGTGTAGAGCCAGGACATCTACAACCACCTGGTGATAACATGGTACCCCTCCCAGGTATAATGGTGTCAAGGAGATCAACTCGCTACTCCCAGAGTTAATGAGACCACCTCCCCAGCCCTGTAGTGTCAGTGAAGCCACAGAGGGGGCAGTAACAAGGCACTTCCTCTCCCGGACAGGATGGCACCACTGCAGGCCTAGTGGGTAGTCATAAGGCCCACACCCACCTAACAGTGATAAGACACTTTCCCCACCCTAGACGTCCATGGAAGTGAGCGGAGAACCTGGATTTCTGCCATCGCTGCGCAGCAACGAGATGGTTCCCACTCCCCTCACCAGGATGGTGTCAGACATGTCACTGCTAAAACAGAAGACTTAAATAAGATCCAGAGTCTCATAATACCAAAAATGTCCAGGATATATTCAGAAACAAATAAAAAAATTTATCATACCAAGAATCAAAAAAATCCCAATTTAAATGAGAAAAGACAGTCAACAGATGCCAGCACTGAATGACACAGATGTTGGAGTTATCTGACGAGGATTTTAAAGCAGCCATCATAAAGACACTTCTGTGAGCAGTTACAAACATGCTTGCAGCAAATTTTTTAAAAAATAGGAAGTCTCAGCAAAGAAGTAGAAGATATATAAAAGAACCAAATGGGAATTTTAAACGAGAAAAATACAACTGAAATTTTTTTAAAAAAACTCAATGGATGGGCTCAATAGAAGAATGGAGAAAACAGAAGAAAGAACTCATAAACTTGAAGATAGAAGGAGAAAAAGATGACTCAATCTGAATGATAGACAACAAATACACTGAAAAAAAATGAATACAGCCTCAGGAACCATGAGATTATAACAAAAATTTTAACATTCATGTTACTGGTATCTTAGAAGGAAAGGACGAAAATGTTAGGACCAAAAACATATTTGAAAAAATAACGACTTATAAACCCCAAGTTTGGCAAATAGCATAAATCGACAGAATCCATTTAGGAAAACCCACATAAATTTAAGATACATAATAATCATGTTTATGAAAACTATAGACAAAGTCTTAAAAGCAAGGAGAGAAACAGCACATGATATGCAGGAGAAAAACAATTTAAAAGACTAGATTTCTCATCAGAATGCCTAGAGGCGAGTGGCTGTGGACAACGCTTTTCAAATGTTGAAAGAAAAAGCTGTGAACCTGGCATCCTATATCTGGTGAAATATTCATCAGGAATTAAAAGGAAATCAAGACATTCTCCAGTGAAATAAACTTAAAAGAATTTGTTGACAGCGCCTACCCTAAAAGAATGGTTAAAGAAAATTCCTGAAAGGGAATGGAAATAATATTATAATAAAAAGAATCTTGGAACTTTAAGAAGAAAGAAAAACAAGCAGAAAGAGTAAGAATATGGAGCGATACAATAGATTTGGCTTCTTTTGAGTTTTCCAAACTATGTTTGATAATTAAAGCAAAAATTACAGTATCATATGACATAGTGCTCGAAATATGTACGGGAAATATTTCAGACAATATTGTAAAAAGGGGAAGGTAAAGGGGCTTTGAAGGTAAAGTTTCTACCTTTTACTCAAACTGGTAAAACGTCAATGCCAGTGAACTGTGTTAAGATTAAGTTGCTAAATAGACAGAATGTAATATCTAGAGCAACCATTGGAAAATCTATACAAAGAGATACATGCAGAAACACTATGGATAAATAAAAATGGAATTCTAAGAACTGTTTGCATATGGGCCAGGCACAGTGGCTTATGCCTATAATCCCAGCACTTTGAGAGGCTGCTGCGGGAAGACTGCTTGAGGTCAGGAATTCAAGACCAGCCTGGGCATAGCAAGACCCTGTCTCTACAAAATATATATATATATATTTTCATATAATCTACAGAAAGACAGGAAAAACCTATCATTGTTTTTGAGTTTGCGTAAAAATTTCTGATGGCTTAGCCATGCTTTTTTCCAGTTTAAGTCGTACCCCAATTTCAATATCTACTTTTAATATTGATTATATCACATGAGTCTATACTCAATGGACCCCACTAATAGCCTTTACAGTCTTAGACTCAATATTAATCAAAAGATACATTGAGAAAAATAATATTCAGGGCTGACTGAAGAATAAGAAGCCTGTTTTCCCGAAGAGTCAATATTGCCCTGGGTCAAACAAGATCACAAGAGAAAAAGCACTTGGACTGCACTGAATTGTACTCCTCCCTCCATACATGCACAGAACAGCTTTTATGATGTTGCATTTTGGTATAAAGCTATCAGCTACATTAATATGAAGACTTTTAAAAGTGCCTATTAATACCGACAATAATAATACTGGTATCTTCCATTTATCAGGCACCTGTTAAATACACCTTGTATAAATTATTATCTGTCCCTAAAACAAGCCCTGCAAGGCAGATATTATCTCGTTTACAAGTATCCAGGCCAAAAAGTGAACTCATATCTGTCTGGTTCCACTCCCTCAGACTATGACTATATAGAAAATTTTATTGTAAGAATTGCTTTTATTACTTCACAGTGTTCTCATTAGGAAGAAATACCAGAAGAAATTCTGAGTTCTGGAGAGTGAATAATTGCTAACAGAATTAAAATCACAAAGCTAAAAAACAACCCAAAGTCATTAGGATGTGTAGCCAGGAGAGTGGACTGAATCTATTGAACACCCAATACAGACAATATAAGAGAAAAATGTTTGCAACCACCGTGAAGTAGGAGAGCAAGGTATCGAACTACCCTAATGTTGAGTCTAGCTTCTCATACAAGGAGAGGCTTTCTAAGAGCTGTTCAGGGGGGGAAATAATCATATATGGGAATTCTAAAAATTGCAGGATGGCAGATAATTAAGTACTCCTGGATTTTAAGGGGATGATTAAGAAGCAATTCTTACAGTAAGATTCTGACACGGTAGCTGAGTTCTATTTACTTTCTGGAGAGTTCTTAATAATATATTTGCATGTCAGAAGCAATCCAGAACTGACCCTAGGAATTCCATCCAGTCTTTCACTGTAGCAGGAAGGCTTTTCTTGAAGAGTGAGATGATTTGGGATCTTGCCTACTCTTGTATTAAAACAGTTAAGTGTTTAGTAGGCCCTTTTTCTCCTCTGAGCCTATTTCCCCATTTGTAAAATAAGGGATCTGGATTAACTGATCTCTAAAACCACTCCCAAATGTAAAATTCTATGATTCTGTTGAAAATGTTTTAGAGACAAACCTCGAGGCCTACTTGTTTGAAGAACGTCGTAATTATAATTCCTGCCAACTTGTGGGTAATTATTACTCAACGTCCAGTAATTTTTGTGAAAGTTAACACAACTTCATAATAACCAATCTTTATAATTCTTTTAGTGTTTCACTTTGTTTAGTTATTTCCACTGTCTAGAGCAAATGTTAATACCACTGCTTTCTCATAGAACATTTACTTTTTTCTATTTTTGTTTTAATGGCCATAAACTTCTCTTTCCACAGTAGCCAGCTATACCATGTTTCCCAGTGACCATTAATGGGAATCCCAAAGAGGGTGCTGAAGGATCAACACAAACCAATTGCCACTATGAAAAATATAACCCAAAGCACACATGCCCCCAACCAAGCAAGATTCCAAGAGATAAGGTGATTTGACACAATCATGAAGCAAAGTGACTGTCATCAGCCCACATAGCTCTAAGTGTTTGAGGAGCTGGAGTGACACTACCTTTTTGAGCCACATTTTTTAAAGGGGGTAATGATATCTGCCCTACTTTCTCAAGCAGTGATTTTAAGAGTCAAATGATACTATGTCCATGAAAGAAATTTGTGCACACAGGAGTCATTGACGTTGAAGGGCATAAATAGTTCCATCTTTCTAGGAATAGATTACACATTATCATGTCTACTAAGCTGTGATCTGAGTCTGTAAAGTATCTATTTTGGTTAAACTTTTTTGTTTTTTACACTAATTTAAGATTTCCTGAAGTTTGTTCCATGGAACGTTAATAGATGTTTTACCAATAAGAACAATGAAACCCCTCCAAAATTTTTTGATCAAATAATCTGAAAAAAGGCTTAATTAAGCAAAATTAAATAGGTTTCTTTCTTGTAGAACTTCATAAAGTCTTTATTATGCTAACGAGCAATTATCCATGGCCACTGCACATTACAGTGATTTCCAAGCTTATTTGACCATAAAACTACTTTTCCCAGGGAACATCCCTTAGAAAAAATGCCCAGCAACTATCATTTAGGAAACACAGAACTAATAAATTGTTTTCTCTTGTATAACTTGCTGAATGAAGACGAATCTATTCAGCATGTACCCCAGAGCTAGAATTCCAGACAGATGGATAGGAAGAAGACAACATAGCAATATTTCCAGCTGGGCCAATCACTTTTCTAATTATGTTAAAATAAATAGGGCTTCTTGACAGCAGATATTTTAGATATAACGCAGCTTTTGATTCCCAGGTTTTAAAGTAAAACCATAGGTAAGTGGATGTCATTTGGTCCAAATTCACCTACCCACTTCACCAGAGCAGTTCTCTCTTCTCATTCTCCCTCCTCCTATTCTAGTATTTCATGTTTTGACTATTTCCTCTTCTTCTCTATTGAAAACTTAAAGCCCTAAACTTTCTGGTACATAACTGGGGATTCTAGTGAAGGACAGAATAGTACAGTTAATAAGAGCTCACTCAAGAGCTGGGCTCTCTGGATTCGAGCTCTAGGTCCTACATCTACAATTTAGTAGATGTGTGGCCTTGGCCATGTCCCTTGGCCTCAGTTTCCTCCTGTAAAAACTAAATAGCTAAATTTAGAAACTGAACTTATTTGAATAAATCTCTTGCTATTCAAACTTCCACTACTTGCTACCTTCAGGAACCAAATTGATGTGGATAGTATATTATCATTTTCCAACTGTGCTACCCAAACTCAATAATGAAATCAATTTGACAGCATGGTACCAACATCACAGAGTTGTTATGAGGATTAAATTAATTAAGCACTTAGGAGAGTGTCTGGCAATAGTATTTGCTATTCCTATTATTTCTAGCTTATATAATATTCCGTAAGGAATATTTATGATAGACTTCTTCCAGGCAATTTATTCTTATTTAACACAGGCTCTTGCTACTTCAACCCAAAGTTCTATTAAAGGACTAATTTTCAGATTTTATTTATGTATTAATTTATTTTGCTTTGTTTTGTTTCTTTTTTGAGGAAAGAAAAGAATATGGGGCTATGAACTAGAAAACCTCATTTCTAGTCCTATCTCTGCAAAGTATTAATACTAATCATAACACATTGGGCAGGGAAATAATCTCTTGAAATTTCAGTTTACCCTTCGGAAAAGTGGAATACATACCTGCCCTTCATACCTAGTGGGATTGGCAGAGAAAATAAATGTAAAAATGCTCTGCAAACAGTAACAGGTCACACTCAGAAAAGAGACTGATTGTCACTCCACTGAGATCACTTCTTATTCTCTTTGTGGGATATAACCTCAAAGTTACAGTCCTCATCCTAAAACCCATGTGAAACTCAGAGTCATGAATTTGTTGTTGCTGCGGAAACCAGAGCATGTTTCAGACTGATTATCAGACTGGTGGTTATACAATAGGACATTTTAGAAACAATATTCATTGACACAACCAATGTTTAGTGAATACTTACTAGGCACCAGGAGCTGTTCTTGGTGTAAGCCTGGTTGAACCATGGGCTTGTGACTCATTACCAACGGAACCAGAGGTTAATGTAAATTTCCCCTCATCTGCCATCTGGCTGATTCTTAGCAAATCATGTATTTTTTTCATCAAGCTTCCTTTCTTTGTAAAAATGGCCCCCTGCTTTATGAGTAACTGGAAACCAATCTACTTATCAGTACTGTGACAGGGGACTGATTTCCAATGGCAATGCATGCTTTGTTTTTCATTCATGTTTTTCTCTCAGAAATTTAATAACTTTATCTAAATGTTCATGAGCCCTTCCTGTATAGCAGTACCAAAGGTATTTGCAAAGCATTTAATATTTAGCTAAGCCTTTACAATATCACTGTTTATTTTCCTCCTAGTAACCTACTTCATTACTATCATGTTCTTTTTAAAAATGGAGAAGCTGAGGTCCCAACACATACACAGTTTATCAAATGTAACCACCAATGTTATAGTCACTTCTTTAAAGTCAAGTGAGAAGTCATCAAATTGAATAACATTTTTAACTTTTTAAAAAGTTTTATCTTCTAAGTATGATTGATCGTGTAGAGATTTAATTCTAGTAGGAAAAAAAAAAGCCTCAGATAGGATATGTACCCAGTATCATACAATAAAAAATATTACTGTGCTATTTAATATGAAAGAAATTCTCCTTTCTCTCTCTCTTCAATATCCTTTTTCCTTTTTCCCAACGATCTGAAAAATTACCTACAAAATATGCTGTCAGTTTATCTCCACCAATATGAAATTGCAAAAATGAAAAAACAACCAACCAACCATCCCAGGCAATTAAAAACCTTAGGTTAAAAACAAGCGGAGGCCAGGCACCGTGGCTCGTGCCTGTAATCCTAGCACTCTGGAAGGCTGAGGCAGGAGGATTATTTGAGGTCAGGAGTTCAAGACCAGCCTGAGCACGAGTAAGACCCTGTCTCTACTAAAAAGAGAAAAAAATAGTCAGGCATGGTGGCGTGCACCTGTAGTCCCAGCTACTCAGGAAGCTGAAGCAGGAGGATTGCTTGAGCCTAGGAGTTTGAGGTTGCCGTGAGCTAGGCTGAGCCATGGCACTCTAGCCTGAGCAACAAGAGTGAGACTCTGGGTCAAAAAAAAAAAAAAAAAAAGATCAAATGAAAATAGCCACAAAGTGAATTGAATACAATCTTTCCGGCATGACTTCTTTAATTAAAAAAAAAAAAAATGTTTTTCTGAAGAAATATCATAAACCCTGGCTATCTGTGGACACCTAAAGTCATGCTCTCTGATCTCAGCTGGGCCCTTATTGTCCGACAATTATTTTACACACATTTATTGATTCTTATCCCATTCACAACTGCTGTTCCAAATCTTTTCCTCCTCCAATACCCAACTTCGCTTAAGTAAACAAAACCGTCTCTAATTTGCAAGGGAGATTAAAGCCAACAACACTGAGCTCCATCAGCTTCCCTTCCCCCTCCTCCAATTTTTAGTTGCTTCTGAAGAAGAGATATATTCTACTTTTTTGTCAAGGAAAACCCTTCTGCAAAAGTTTTTCCCCTGCTTCACTAGGGCTCCTTTCCTCTCTTCAATTCCTGCAGTCCTTTTGAGATCCTTTTGCTGTTATCTCTAACAAGCTTGGATGGCCTCTACTTTAAAATAAACGTTTATCAACTCTGCTACTGCTGCAAACTATCATCCTCTCTCTCTTGCAGTCAATTTTTTGAGTTATCAGTATTTAGTTTTCCACAAATTATTCTCTACCCAATCACATCTTAAAATCTTAAAAACTGGCTCTCGCTTTCAATCATCTACTTTCACATCATATAAAAAGGACATACTTATTCATTCAGCAAAGGCTTTTGGAGCACATTCTATC
Source organism: Avahi laniger (assembly GCA_963575035.1). Classification (NCBI taxonomy): domain Eukaryota; kingdom Metazoa; phylum Chordata; class Mammalia; order Primates; family Indriidae; genus Avahi; species Avahi laniger. Next base: position 43,344 of record CAUYSK010098949.1, read on the forward strand.
CTTAGTGCTGGGAATACAATAGCAACTGAGAGCTTGCAATCTAGTAGGGCATACAGCTAAGAAACAGCTGAACAGATTGAAAGATACTTACAAATATTGAGGTACCCTATGAAGAAAATGAACAGGTAAGACCATAGATGACATTGAGGGAAACCTACTTACTTGGGTTCAGTGGTCAGGAAGACTTTTCTGAAATGGTGGCCAAAACAGACAGTTGTTCTAAGAATAAGGTAGAATAACCTTCAGAATAGAGCGATCAGATCTACAAAGACCTGAGGCAGAAAAGCAAGTGGTGCCATTGAGAAACGATCCAGTTCAATTAGGCAGGTAGGACATAAAGGCAAGGACCAAGGACGCTACTAGAAAGCAAGCCACTGGAGTCTGGTAACCACTGAATGCTCAGATGCTGATGCTAATTTTAGTAGAAAATCCAGTCAGGCAGGCAGAAAACATTATCTAGAGGTGGCAGTTAAGTTCAGTCCAGAAGAAACGTCCAAGTTGGAGAACCGGGGAACCCGAACAAGTAAAACAGAGCATGGGATACCCAGAGACAGGCAACGTTCATAGGGTTCAGGGGGGCAGCAGGACGGAATTCTGTGAGCAGATAGCAGGGTCCCAGGCACTGATTCTAGTTCCGCGGAGGTTCAGAAGAGTGAGGATGGGGCCTTATTTCAGAAGGATCAAGGAAGGAGGTGAAACTTAGGCACAGGGACCAAAATGAAGACTGAGGCATACGAAGTAATGCAGAAAACCATTTACCAAAACTGGAGGAACTTGTTGGGCCTGAGCTCCTGAGTTTCAGCTTTTGAGTGGCAGAGAGTGAATACTAGGAAAGTTCAGATTAAAAATAAACTGTTTTTCAAAAGATTAAATCAAAGGTCTGCTTGTAACCATTTCTCACGGTCTGTTTTCAGTCTTCCTCATCCACGGCCCTTCAGATACAACATGCCCATCCCACATTTATTCTCTTTCACCCAGTCATGAGACACCTTTCAGGCTAAAAATCTCAAAGTAAAATACATTTCCTCCATTTTTACACCAAATTAGTTGCTAATTCAGTCTCTTCTACACCTCTGTTCCTCATTTTCATTCCCACTGGCACAACCCAGTTTAGTCCATTATTGAAGTGTCATCTAGAATTCCAAATAGTCTTCTATACTACCTTTTCTCCCTATTCAAGACAATATAACGGATTTTTTTTCTCGATTAAAAGCCTAGCTCCAATCATATGAATTTCCTTTAAAATCATCAGTATGTTAAAAGAAAAACTTCAGACAAATTAAATTTAACAGTTTATTTGAACAAAGAACGATTCATGAATTGGGCATCACTTAAAACCAGAAGAGGTTCAGAGAGCTCCACTCATCAGCATGAGCAGTGAGCTTTTATAGGCTGAACACAGAAACAAAGTAGAGAAATCATCTGATTGGCTATAGCTAGGCAGCTTCCTTATGTGAGAATGGTGTGATAAGGCAATTGCCTTATTTGAGCATGGTGTGATTAGTTGGCTCCTATAATTGGCTGAAACCTGGCTATTTGTTATTAAAAACATACTCCTAAATTAGGTTTTGGCTTGTTTATGTACAAAAGAATAAGGCAGAATTGCAGTTTGTTATGTAGGAACTCAAAGTACAAAAACAGTCTCAGGCTAATTCCTCCTACCTATTTATTAATAATTTAACAAGTAATTTCCATTACTGACCAAATCAAATATAAACCCCTTACTGTGGCAATCCATGTCTCCTCATGTTTCAGTCGCGGCTGCCCTGTTTGGAGTCTTGGCTCCCACTCTTCCCCCAAATATACTCTATGCTCCAACCAAATTGCTGGTGTGCATTTGTCTATCTCCCTTTATTCACCCAGTGCATATTACTCAATTCCCACTGTGTGCCAGGATCATATTAGATACCGGCCATTTGGTGGTGGACAAAATAGAATAGCAATGGGCTGGGTACGGTGGCTCATGCCTGTAATCTTAGCACTGTGGGAGGCCAAGGCGGGAGGATTGTTTGATCTCAGGAGTTCAAGACCAGTCTGAACAAGAATGAGACCCTGTCTCTACTATAAACAGAAAGAAATTAGCCAAACAACTAAAAATAGAAAAAATTAACTGGGCATGGTGGCATGTGCCTGTAGTCCCAGCTACCCAGGAGGCTGAGGCAGAAGGCTCACTTGAGCCTAGGAGTCTGAGATTGCTATGAGCTAGGCTGACGCCACTGCACTCTAGCTCAGGTAAGAGAGTGAGACTCCATCTCAAAAAAAAAAAAAAAATCGAGTAGCAATGAAGGGCTTGGTCTATATCAGTAGTTTTCAAATATTTTTTCTCTAAAATAATTTGTTCAAAAGAAGTTTTTACTCAGAAGTCTACTGTGTGAACAACAAAAAGTGAGAGTTTTTCTGAATGAGATTTGGGGCTGCTTAGTTTTCTTCTTCTCCACTGGATCCTTCAGAGGTTCTGCAAAATGCTTTAGGCACCCTTGATTTTCATATACTATGCTTTGGAACACACACACACACACACACACACACACACTTCTCATAGTAGACCATAACTTTCCCCAATTTTTGCCAACTACTTTTTGCATTTTGTCCTCAATCATATGCTCCTTTATGAAAACTCTGGGCCAAGTTTTATTTGGTAACAGCTGTGCCACTACAAAAGACTTGGTTTTTGTTTTTTTTGTACAAAGTCAAGCATGAATTGGGTGTGCTGTGAGTCAGCTTATTCATAAGCAAGTAGTTTAGTAAATTCTCAGATTACAGATGTGAAATGTCAGCAGACAATCCTACAATAGCTTCTGAACAAATGGAACACTTTTGGCTTTCTTATATGTTGTATATTACAGACTCTAAGATCTTAGAAAGATTCTCTAAAAATTCTATATAGATACAGGTGAGAGAGACAAAAATTCTAAGTTTTAATTTACAAATGACACAGAAAGTTAAAAGGCACAGAAGGTACACTTAACTTATATGTATATATATATGCTTATATTTAATTATCTTTTATTTACTAAGATACTTACTATAAAGAAAGATAAATCGAATGACTATTAAGAAACATTCATAAAAGTTTAACTCCATAAGCTCAGTTATCTAGAAATGTCTGTAACACTTCACAATTTTGAGGTTTAAGAACTTCTCCCCCCACAGGGTTATAGGATCTCTCCATATATTTATCTCTTGAAAGTCTCCAGCTTGTTCTTAATGGAGAAAGAAGTTGTGCTATTTGTTTATGCAAGCAACGATGGTCCATAAAGACAGAGTAACTAGCGAGAAGTGATGGCTGGAAAAGAGGAAGGAGGAGTGAATTTGTTGCTGGGGATGATACATAACATTTGCAGAGGCCTTATTGTGTTCCAGGCACTGTTCTTAGTACTCGACAGATGTTAATTCATTTGTTCTTTTAAAACACCGTGTGCAGTAGCTACTATCTTATCCCTCATTTACCCATGAGAATACTGAGCTACAGAGAGATTAAGAAACTTCCTAATGTCCCTCAGCTAGTAGCCTGTGTCATGCTAGCCACAGTTTTTGTGACCCAGGCATCACACCACCTAGCAGTGCTGCAGATTTCCCAGTCTAAAACAGGGCACTGGTGATCACAGCTAAACACAAGGCCAGCTTTTGCGGTTGCCTATCTCCTTATGTTTCAATAATTACCAGTAAGTTCTTCCTCCCAAAAAATATCTCCTATACTGTCGGTAACCATGTCTGAAATTCTATTGCTAGTAGAATTTTATGGTTCTTTGTGCAAATCCCTTTCCTCCCTGTCCCTGTTGTATGCATTAAGTTCCCTGGGAGGAGGTGCCATGCCTCCCTCCTCATCACATCTCCCCGAGGCACCAAGCACCAGGCCATACACACAGTTAAGTACAAAAGTAACTTTCTGTGTGCAAAGAGTCAAATTATCTTTGACCCTTAAAGGGGGTTTATCTTCAAGCATCCTAAAGAGGCAAAGTGAGTGACGACCTTAAGTCAGTATCAGCTAGGCCCTGGGCAGGGACGAGTTTATCAGGTGACTTAGAAGGACTCCAGCCGAGCGCAGGATGCTGAGGATGCTGCTGAAAGGCAGACCGGCTGAGCCTGCGGGAGTAGGTGAGGTGGGTGTCAGAGAGCAGTTATGTGGGCTCCGCCTTTCCTGGGGCTGACCCTGGGAACAATACATGCCTTCTCCAACACCCACCCGTAATCCACCTCTACCCTTAAACCCAAAGAATCAGTTTACTCAAATACTCCAGAGCTCCAGCCCAGTCTTCTCAGTTCTGTGGACATTGCACTTCATGCTGTCTCTGCAACAGGAAATCTACACACGGCCCCGCAGTGTTTCTCTGCTGCATCTCCTATGCTGCCTGCCCCAACTCACATGGCTTTAGCCAAATGGCCTCTTCCACCGCTGGGGCAGGGTTCTGCCCCGGCTCTTTGCTCTGCCTCTCTGGCTCCTTCACCTCCTTCTCCATCAGGGCTTCCCTAAGCACAGTGTTTAAAATTAGACGCCATCTACCAACGCTCTGTGTCCCGACTTGCTTTATTTTCCTCCATCCAACACTCCATATGTTTTACCAGCTTATTTTTTTAATTGTCTGCTTCTCTGCACAAGAATGTAAATCCTATGAGGCTGGGAATTTTGCTCTGTTTTATTCTCTGTTGAATCTATATGCTTAGAAAGTGCCTGGAAATAGTGGGTACTTCCTAATTACTTTTTGATTGAATGAAGCTTTCTTCACTTTTACTAATTATTCATCATCACAGAAGATGCTGTAAGTGCGTGCGCGCACACACACACACACCTGGATGGTATACTACATATATTAAAAACATAGCTAGTATTAAACACTGCGTTTTCTTGGAATAAAGATGGCGCATCCTGGGAAATCTCCTAACTTTCCCTCTATCCCATTAGCTTATTTCTCATTTATTTACAGTGGGGCACACACGTCCTGAATGTTATCATTTCTCATTCCATGGACAAATATATAAAAGCAGGAAATAGAGGCCTTCTTCCACTTCTACAGGAAGCATTAGGTGCTATTGCCATCCTACCCACCCTGCATCAGGCACCCATCTGCTGCTCAGCACCTCTGCAATCACCTCCTGACTCAGGCCAGGCTTGCCCCATCCCCTCCTGATCCACTTGCCATCCTCAGCCTCCCTCTCACCAATCAATACGAGTAAAGCCCAGGGCTATCTCCACCAAAACTTTAAATAAAGCCACTCCCACATCACCATGCCAATAATCACTACTCAGACAACACTCTTTATGCTGTCCCTCTGGATCCTCTTTTTCAGGCAGCACTCAGTAAAAAGTAATCCCAAGAGCTTGCCTTAACACAGATCAATTCAGAACCGGACACTGCAAGAGACTGGTTGCTTTTATTCCCAACTGCCTTCCAACTGACAGCTCTAGAAAACATTCAGAAACATCAAGTGGGTTCAGGAAACATGATTTTGGTGTAAAGAAGAGAGCTAAAACTGAGAGCCCTACTGAAACTACGGACCCTGGGGAAAAGGGGCTAGAAAAACAACTCAATAACCAAGAAACCCAGGAAAGAAAGGTATCTTTTACAGAGAGACCTACAAAGAAATTCAACATAAAACATCTTCTTGTGAAAAAGCAAAACTGTAAGTCTGTCCTATGTGTGAGTGTGGGAAAAAAGTTTATGCTATCCTCATTGTGCTAGAATTTTCTAAAGGAGAGCAATTAAAATAAAAATGGCCATGGACCAAAGGTACCATTCAGGCATCTGCCAGACACAAATTCAAAAAGGCTCTGTAGATAACTGTCTATGACCCAGCACACTGGACTCAAACAGAAAAATAATCCCCATGGAAGATGAGTTTACAAAAATATACACCATTGCAAGAAAAATGTCCCCCAAAGGACATTTGTCAACAAGCAGAGCAAATAGGTTTGTTTAGCACTTCCATTTTAAACGTGTTTTACTTATCAAAGAAATATTTAAAAGGAAAGAAATAAAGGTAGAATGCTATAAAAATAAACAAGTAGACTGGGAAAAAAAACAATAAAACTTCTAGAAATTAAAAATAAAACCAGATACTCTCTGGGAGGACTTGATGTGATTCCATTTGCATTCTATAAAAGGGAAACCTTCTGGAGATGTCAAAAGGACAGCACTCTGCCCCAATTGTAGCAAGGAGAAGGCTCAATACTTCTCTCTAGATCTCCAGTGGCATCATGCTAACAGTTCTGGTTTACGCAACTTCTTGTCATAACACAGCACTCTGCCTACTGAATGCACAGGCACCCTCGGAAGAGCAGCTTTGAGGACAGCAAGGCTAGTCACTGGGACAGATGCTGAGGGTGTAAAGAGGGCCAAGGGGTCCTCCAGGTCATATTGTTGAGTGGAGGAGGCACTGTCTTATGTCTTCTCCTTTTGCATTGAGCACTGAGTACAGGTTTGACTCTAGAACTGCTTCTTTCTCAGACTTCACATAACAAGACAGAGTAAACAATGCATTTCTGTGGTCATGTCCTTGATACTGACCTGTGGTTGGAAATGAAATATAAAACTCTTTGTATTTAGTCAGCACCCCAGAATTCTGCCAATTAGCTGGCATAAACCGGCCCCCCGGACACCACTTTTGCATTGGCAACTTCCTTCTTCCGAGCTTAATAAAACTTTGTTGGGTTATTGTCTAACCTGAAATGTCCCCCTAGAGTGCCTTGCAAAAGAGAAAATGGCCACAAACTCTGAACCTCGGAATGGTGTGCAAAGCTCCTTCACAAATGCCGTCATTTGTAAAAATTCAGTACTAGTCTCGATCGTTAGTTCCATTAAAACCTGTGGTGTTTTCAAATGACGAGATGTCACAGGATGTACTATTGCTTCTGGTATGATAAGCTTTGGGGATTAGTTTTTTTAATTTTAATCTTTTTCGAATCACATATGCCAGAATAAATATTATATTATTTTATACATGATCTATGGTTTACTCTAGCTCAGAACATGTAGTCAGTCAATAAAGGAAGGCAGTTTTGCCAAAATTCAGTAGTGCATACTGTTCAAATGGTTACAAAGGTAACACCCATAAACCATAAAAACATAAATTTCACTTTTACTTGTAAGAGTAATATTATAGAAAAATTCTTCCTTAAAATATATGCCTTAGTAATCTCAAAGGAATCATTTTAGGTCCTTTTATCAATTTTTTCATAATCCAGTAATACTAATCTAAATGACTCTAATAGGCAAAACTACACAGGAAAAGCTTATGATAAAAAGTTGACAAATAGTGCTGAAAGGAAAGTGGTGTAACTTGGCAACAAATTTACTACAAAGAATAAAAAGAACATAAAACATTAGATGAGTGACCAATTACATTTTGATAATATCATGCTTAATATATGAGCACCATCATAAAACTTCAGAAATCATAGGTATAGATATTAACAACTGAAGACATATACTAAGATGTGCTTTCAGAAATTTTGATCACAGTTTCACAGCTTTTTCTGCTTTATTTCCTTTCCCTATCTTCAGGAAGTAATTAATCTCAGTTTTCTAAACTAATATAAGCTGTAAATGATATGGTTTGGACATGTCACATAGAAGTCATATGAAAGCACTATGAGGAAACAAAGATTTTCATTTAAGGGCCATATAAAATGAGCCTGAGCTAGCCTAGTAAAAATGAACAAAATGAGACGAATTTTTAAGTCATAAACAAAATGTCCATACAGTCGCTTGAAAAATTTTAAAAGTTATTTGCCTTTCCATAGGTTGGTGTTTATCTTAGTGCTAAGTCTAGTATTTTAAGCAAAGCAATCTTAATGATTCTGTATGGAAATCTCCTTATAAAATATTTACATTTCATGCCCTAAATACATTCGAATATCCCTCAAACCATACTGGCAGCCTCAGGAAATTCAAATTCATCAAATAGTTTAATGTTTATAGTAATTAGTTGGCTGAATTACTTGTACTGAGAGAGCCTTTCATTTGGCAACCCAACATAAAATGGGAATAATAGAAAACTGGTTTAACTGTAATTAAAATACTCTTCTAAAATTACATCCTAAATATTCGCTGAATTGAAACACATTTCCCCCATTGTGCAGAGCCTAAGAGCCTATAAATAATAAGCAAATGAGATCTTTTCCTAAAATCACAGATTAAAAAAAATGCAATGCTGTGAACATTGTAAAATTTAGTCTTGAAATGATGACGAGGTCTTACAGAAATCAGGAAGAAAGTAAACGGGACAAGTTTCTTCTCTGTTTGCTTTCTGGGCTGACCTATTGCTAAGCACTGTGAGAATAAAGTTATCACAGAATGAGTCATATGGAAAACACATGCAAACAGAAGAATATTGAGAACATAGTATGTGTTATTCTCTCATTGGTACTTAACTTTCAGGATAAAACACAAGAACCAGACGGTGCAAAGCATCCCAAAATGGTCAATTTGTGAAAGCAATAAGTGATTCTGTTCTTTTTAAGTAACAATCATAGCAGTTTTTTTGAAATCCTCTAAGTTACTCAAACTCTGATTTTTGAAACCAATTCATTCATTTCAAGAAACAGTATAACAAAATCAATTGGAATAAAAGACCCACAGAAACATACTCACTAGAGACAAATTTGGTACCACAGATCACAATTATTTTGATCTTCTAAGAAATATGTTCAGTTATATGCACAAAAATGAGGTTTTAGAAAGTTACTTATTACTATTCAACAGGTGAAAAATTATAAGCATAATAATACTTTTCTTTTGAGTCTATTTGTTTAATAGTAAAGAGTGTTTCCTGTTATGGATTCAAAATATTAGAATTTATGGAATTTTGCTTGTTAAAGAAAACTTCACAAACTGAAGTATTACATGATATGGTATACCATGGATACCAAGATAGTATCGATATGTAATATACTTTTTATTTCTATATTACTTTAGTATTCATTTACTACTACTGTTCCTTACAAAATATCTGCCATTTCAGTATATAGACGGTTAGGTAATAAGATAGAAAACTCTAGTCATGACCACAAGACAACTGCTTACATTGAATAGCATAATAAAAATATAATAGCTTTCAAAGGAGTAAGGTGGGAAAAAAAAAGGATCAGAAATTTCATAGAACCAAGTCAAAGTAAAGCTACCCTCCAAGGTAAATTTAGGCTTTTGTAAAAAGTCTCTTTAATGCTTCAGGAGAAATGACAGCTTCTAACTGCATCTCTGCTTATTCAGTGCTCCACCCTAAGGAGTATATTTGCCATCTAACAATATTGACTCTAGGGTTAGACTCCAACGGTTAAGGACACGTTGCCTTAGTTGAAATCTCCCCTTCATATATGGCTGAAGTAGTTACTAAATCCAGATTTTTTTTAAATCATTTCTCTTTCCCAGTCTATTCAACCTCCTTAGTAGCATATCACTTTGATATGGGAAATTCTAAGTATGTACTGAGACTATTCACTTCAAATTCCAAAAGAATGATGTTAATGTCTCCTTTCTAAATGCCCATCTTCAAAAAGATTAGAGTTCATGGAGAAATCACTTAACCACTTTGGATGTTCATATATTCTAAATTAATTTTTATTCCTCCTTTCCTACAAAGCATACCTCTACCATGATCTAAAAGGATTTCCGGGTGTGTGCCTTTATTCAGGGAAAACAAGACACTTGAATGGTTGTGAGACTAGACTTCCTTCCAGCTCAGTACAAAGTATAAAATTTCTGGTAGCCAGGAAGAAATATTAGACTATGCTATAAAACAAGTGTGGAGAGCTACATGCCAAATTCTAAAGCCGTGGGCTCCTTGAGAATGGCTAAGCATAGAAACTTGAGCACCAGAGCAAAAGGTTTTAACCTGGGATTTATGGATCCCTCGAAGAGATCTTTGCATTGAATTCAGTATATAAGTAAACCCTCTGAAATAATTATAAAATTGTGTGCACATATATATGCATTTTTGCTGCAGAGAAAGTCGATAGAGTTCATCATGTAGACCATGTCATTTATTGTCTAAATCATAGTATTTTTGAGACCCAAAGGAGACGTTTTGAATTATTATTCCCAGCAACAGGCTTAAACTGAGGCTCTTCTGTGCAAACTGGAAAGTATTTATGACCCTTCTTCATGATCCCAGATGGGAATACCCTATTGCACCAGAGGATTTGGCTTTTTATTATTTTAACACAGCACTATTCTTGAATTTTGGTTTAAGACAGCTGATTTTTATACAATCAGGTGTATCCTTCACATATCTGGCTATAAGGCTCACCTGCATCTGACACTGGTTGCTGCCTTGGGGTTGCAGTTCCCACTAAACTTGCATTTAGTGTCATGGCACCGTCCTGGATGTCCTTGTCATACTTTCTCTCTACTTTTTGTGCTTTCCAAGTACCTCTTTTCCTCACCCTCCTAAATGAGTGATTATTACCAGAGTTGGATGCTGAGCCTCATGTTATAGACTTTCCCACAAGAAACACATCTAATTGCATGACATTAATATGACATATCAATGACTGGTTCTCAGCCTTAATCCCATATGATGGTCCCAAGCTAGAACTAGAAACCTTTGTCCACCTGAGGAGTAAATCTGCTCCTCCCTCATTAGCCCCTAGAAAAGAACAGAAAGAAGAACACAGCCAATGAGGTTACTCAAACCCATAGTATTAAGAGTTTTTTGTTAAATTTCAGTTTTGAAAAATGTGGGAATAACCTTTATGTGTTTGTCATTTAAGTGTTTGTAAGGTATAAAAGAAGCTTATATTTTAGACACCTCTGAATATTAGCCTTGAGTCTATAAAGATGTGCCTAGAATTAGAATTTTGACTTGAAAAGTACAAAATAATTTATTGTGCAGCAGCTTTTGGAGGAAGATGCAGTGCCGGCTGCAGGAGCAGTGGTCCACCTGCTCCTGCCCCTGATTCACCCCTGATTACTCCCACCAAGGAACTAGTCTGTCCGGGAGCCGCAGTGTAGCCGTGGCTTCTAAAGATACTGAAAAAACACCCATGGAGCCAGAGGCGGCAATTCACCGAATTAGAATTACCCTAACCAGCTGCAACATAAAATCCCTGGAGAAGCTGTGTGCTGACTTGATCACAGGTGCAAAGGAAGCAAATCTCAATGTAGAAGGACCAGTTCAGATGCCCACCAACACTATGAGAATCACTACACGAAAAAATTCCTTGTGAAGGTTCTGAGACATGGGATGATTCCAGATGAGAATCCACAAGCGGATCATTGACTTGCACAGTTCTTCTGACATTGTTAAAAATTACTTCCATCGGTATTGAGCCGGAGTTGAGACTGAAGTCACCATTGCAGATACTTAAGTCAATTGTCTTAATGAGTTGATTACCAGTTGTTAAAAATAATAATTTATTGTAAGGCCATATGAAAATAATTAACAAAACTTGATTTACTATTTAGTATTTTTTTATTTATGATATTTATTAGAGCTGCTAAAATGCTTAGAAAGATTTTGCTAATTATGTTTGCAAATCTGTTGGGCATTTAGAAAGCTTAAGAGAATTAGATACACTGGTATTAAAATTATAAATATAGTTTAAACTAGTTAAGAAAATTTCGTTAATGAAGCTTGTAAAATTGAATTTGTTCTATTGAATTTATTTTTCATTGAATTTAATCCATTGAAATTAAATCTAGTTATTTTAGGTGAATTTAATCAATTAAAATTGAGATAAATGAGTCACTAAGAAACAAGTAAAATAGGTGACTAATTTTTCTACCAATTTACTGTTTTCGTAAGTAAAATATATTTTGTATACTTTATACAAATATACTCAATTTACATGATTTAAACTTTAACTTGTAGATTTAGAAAAAACTAGGTTCTAAAGTTTTTCAGCTTCAATACACAGAATATCAATTAAAACTCAGGAAGCTGGAAACAATTATTTCTTTGCATAAAACCTCCTTCAGACATTAAGATAAACTCAAATGACAAGCAATTCTTCCTATATGTCAAAACACAAATTTTTATGTGTCTATTTCTCTAAAGTAGAGTTTAGAGAGAGCTTATTTATTCAGTAACTTCGTCTGCAGTTAGATACATGTTTTTGGTAAGTCTTCTTTGAGGCAGACCCCTTGAGTACAAGAAGTCATTTGCCCTTCTCTCTGCACAAGGCTCATCACAATTCAGTTTTGTCGAATTAGCATGCAGCTCAGGTTTATCTCATTATTTCCTGACATTAGAAGGCAGCCTGATGGACTGAAAGAAATATTGCATTAATTATCAGCAATTATGGGAAATTTTAGGTCTTTTCTCATCAGCTTTGTGGCTTCAGACTAATTATGTCCACTCATCTGAGCCTATTTCTTTAATTTTTAAAGGAAAATAATGAAGTCTGGTGAGGCTGTTATGATGACAAATTAATTTTTCCAATAAGTATACATTAAAAGCTTAAGCCTTGTGATAAGCTATAATCAAAGAGTAATCAAACAAAGATTCTGCTGTCATGGAGTTAAAAGACTGAGATCTATCTAAATGATCGTAATAAGAGAAGCAGTGATACATTCTGTATTAATCACTAATATTTTTGAGTGTTTACTATGTGCTACATACCATTCTAAGCACTTTATTGTATAATTTTCCACAGATTCTCTGAAGTGGGTCTTACTTTCCCTACTTTATAAGTGTCTAAAGCACAGAGAGGTTAAGGAATTTGCCTTGGTTAGTAAAGTATGTAATAGTCATAAAGCTAGTGTTACACTCAAACCAATCTGAATCTACAGTTTGCCCTCTTAACCCCCCCACAGTTCATCTACGGGATAAAGTCTAAATTCAGAATGGCATTAAAAGTCCCAGGCAAATAGCCCCCAAACACCTTTCCGACACTATTATCTACAAGCCACCCAGATGAATCTCACTTCAGCTAGGCTGGTCCTTAAATAGTCCATGAACATATTTTGCAAATTCTGTGTCACTGCATCCATTTGGAAATCTTGCTTTCTACCATCAGTTTGAGCATTCTAGTGCATAGCAATCTCTACCTCGTCTGAAAAATAATAACACTTGATATCCTTACCACTAACATGTCCCTTATTGCATGCTATTCTCATGTGGATGGTTAGTTTTTACTGTGGTTCTGTCTTAATTCTTCAATTAATTTATAAATAACCTTAGAACAGGGATGATGTTGTAAACTTCCATATGTTTTCCCCATGGCATGGCTTATCACTCTGAATTGCAATTATCCATGTATATGTCTGGCTACCTCAATAACTGACCAGGTCTTTTTCATTTTTATAATTTTAATGTCTGGCATAATATTTGCTACATAAATAGAGTTGATGAACATTTGGGAAAGAAATGAATGCAGGAGTGAATAAATGAAAAAATAGAGTCAACTACACAATGCATACTGGATACACAATAATTGCTAGTTATTATTATTCATAAGCCTCCATGTTTTACTCAAAAATAGGAAAAAACCCACTTTAAAATATGCTCAAATGAGGACCTCTGAAGTTATGATGACACAAATGTTGAAAATACAAAGGTATAATACTCACTTCATTATGACCATTGTTAGGATCACTGGTACTGAGCTTAGTTTTACTTACCAAACATTATACCTGTATATCAAATTACCAAATTCTACTCAGAGAAATCCTACTCAGATATTATCCAACAACATATTTTTAAAATATCAGGCAAATCCAAGATTGATCATGTAACTGTTAAAAGTGATGAAGTTTAATAGCATGTAAGAAAAACCCCTCATCACCTGTCTCAAAGCATACTTAGACCATCTACAAAACCCTAGTTGCTTCACACCAAGACCAATATGACAAAGATTCTTCAGCCACTACATGCATTGGATATGTTCTAATAATTACCTCTTCCTTGCCATACCTTAGCCACTATGACAAACACTGGGTTTTACTAAGATTAGGCACAGAATTAGAGTAGAATAATTGTTATATCATTATAATTAATTATAACAAGTCAGAGATGTTTTCAATTACCAACTGTTATGGGTTCACTTGTGTCCCCTCAAACTTCAGATGCTGAAGTCCTAATCCCCAGTACCTCAGAATGTGGGATATGAGAGAGATGGAGATAGAGTCTATAAAGAGGTAAATTAAAGTAGATTATTTTGCTGGGCCCTAATCCCATATGACTGGTGTCCTTATAAAAAGAAAAAGTAAATTATGGCATAGATAGGTACAGAGAGAAGACCGTGTGAAGACACAGGGAGAAGATGACCATCTACAAGCTAAGGAGAAAGGGCCTCAGAAGAAACTAACCCTGCCAACACTTAGATCGTGCCCTTCTGGCCTCCAGAATTGTAAGAAAATAAATTCCTGTTGTTTAAGCACCCCAGTCTGTGATATTTTATTATGGCAACCCTAGCAGACTAATACACCAAATATTTTCTCATTCCTTAATTCATTTAACATTTAAAACAGTCCCGTAAGATATTATCCCCATTTTGTAGACAGAGAAACTGAAGTTTCCTAGATGTTAAATGACATCTCTGGAATTATCCAGAGAGTGTGCACCGGGAGGCAGGACTCAGACTGACATCCTGTTACTCCAAATCCCCCCACTTTGTAGTTTCAATAGAGGAGGGACTAGAGGAGACCTGGGCTTTGGTCCCAGCTTTGCCCTAAACCTTTCTGAAGGTTGTGGGACCTTCAGAAAGTCATTAATTTTTTTGACATCTTCATTTCCTCACCTGCAAAATGAAGGAGTTGAATCGAATATTCCAAAGGCTGAACAGATTAGGTATCTACATAAGAGCCTTTCTAGTGTTAAGAGTTTAGCTCAAATCATTGTTTTCAGTCAAATTCCTGAAGAAATTATCTCTGAAAACTCATTTAGAGTTGAAAGAAATTTCAATATTTTGAGAATTACTATTTTGCCCACAGAATTCAAGGTTTTATTGAGAAAGTATACACACTGGAAAATATTCTTGAAATATTTTGATCGTAACTCAAAAAATTTTACGAAGTTATTTTTATAGGGCTTGCATTCCATTTCTGTTGTTAAAGATTTCTTTATTCTGAGCTTTTAAAGACTGCACATAGCTTCATAAACAAAATACAGGATTAACATTTTCTGACAGAAAACTTGAGTTCCAGTCTTAAAAATCCTCAGTGAATAATTGAATAATCTTGAGTGAAAAAAAAATATTTGGAGTCCTTAGTTTCTGGGTCTGAAAAATGGGGTAAAGGATTACCTGCACACCTAGCAGGAAAGTTTGCCTTTAAATAAGGAGTGTCTGTGAAATACTTTTGATCTCTTTGGAGGGAAGTTACTGCATATCTTCAATGGCAAGGTAATTACTATGAGCTCGCAGAAGTAGGCTGTCTGTTTTCAATAACTTCCTCAGCTTTGAAATATTGTATTGATTTGTATTTTCTTCATACCTGTAGTCAAGGTGTATATATTTTTTTGACAGGAGGAAGGAAGTGTATCATGGAAAATAATTTGTATCATAATGGAGTTTGGCAGGTTATACGACTATAAGCGTTAGAATTGTGAATCATCTCTATGTGTTCTCAACTAAATAAAGGCAATTTGCCCAAGGGGGAGAGAAAAAAATCTACAACCCACAAACTCCATCCAATCACGTAAAGACAAATCAGCCTTCAGACAAATCAAAAGTCTTCATTTAAAACTTACCTGGATTTGGCACTCTGCCCACGGTTTCCAAACCACTTAATAACATATTTTCACAAACAGTTAAAAACACACCTACTGAAAAGCATACTTTTGCAACGTTATTTTTAAAAACAGGAACTCTTTAACCCAGGGAAGGCAGTAGCTAGGGCAAAGGAAGGTTCGTTTCTGAGTTAGCAGCATGTAAATACAGGATTAGTGGGTGGGATTGAGGTGCACCTCGGTGCATAAATAGAGACTGGAGCTGCCCCGGCACACTCAGAAGCTTGGACCGCATCCTGGCCGGCTGGCTCACACAAGGCAGGTGGGTGGGGAAGCACAGGTAAGGATCCTAATAATAGCCGTGAAAGTGTGCTTGCTGGCATGAGTATTGGACTCTGACTGCTCTGTAAATTTGCAGGCAATCAACAGAGAAATGCAAGGTTCCAAGGGCAAGGAAGTGGGATTTGGAGAGGGAATAATGGAATTTCTACCAAAGGCTTACTGGGGCCTTTTTTTGGCCGGAGCTGGCAGAGTGTTATGTTCCTGAGCCGGTTCAAAGTGATGCTTTCTCCTTCAGGAAATAAGAGGTTTAAGAGTAGGTAAACTCTAGGAGTTTTCAAGCCTGGGACCGGACCCAGGGGATTTGTGTCCCAGTCACCATCTAATGCCCTGCTTCTTTCCCCCTGGCTAAAGCAAAGGCCTATGGGCTCCTCAACTGTGACACCGCAGCTCTGATTGCCCACTTGGAATATTTTATTGCAAATCAGGAAACAACTTTCTTTCTCTGTCTGGTGTAAAGATACTGTTGTTGCCTCTTCAGTCTTTAAATTCATGGGATGGACTGTCAGCGAGTTGGCTGCCTTCCTGAAGCATACGTGGACACTGAAACGGCCTGCAAGTTCATTCCTTGCTAAAGACAAAACTGGGAGATAGTGACCAGCAGGAAGTCCTGCTTTCCCTGTGTGTGTCTCCATGTTAACAACATCTTCCATGATTATCCTTGTATTTTGAGGTGTTTTATGCAAGAAGACTGCAGAGCAGGATCTATTCATATTTTGAAAACTCAGTAGAGTGAATCTCAGAAAGTCATCCCAGGGCAGGATGTTTGTACAGCAGGAGTTATATTAGCCTTCTTTGAGTCATCATCCTGCCATAAAACACAAACAATACTACATCAATAGTTCCAACCTGTAATCTGTGTAGCAATAGCAAGGGGTCCTAAAACTACTGTACAACAAGAATTATCAATGGACTAAATATATAAAATGTTTTGCCACTGATTTACATTATTTTTTCAAATACATGTAGATGTTGTGATAAATAAAATACAAAATCAGATGCTTGTTGATAAATTAGTAGTTATTTGCCATGATATATTTCTGAACCAGCTAATAGTCCAAAAGTATAATTATTCTCACATAAAATTCTTGATTTTTTTTAACAGTAAAAAGAATTCTTTATACTAAGAGGGCTGGGTATTATTGACTCATTGTACGCTTGAGTTGTTTTTGCGGAACTCTAAAAGACAAAAATTGACATCGGCGTTTCTGCATCTTTATGGGTATAGAAAATGAAGAAAGTAAATTCTTGCTTTCTGCTTATGTCATTTCTGAGTAAGATATTTTGTGGCTACGTACTATGACTTGCAAAATAAGTGATCAGTTTAATACAAGGCATCATTTGGATTTGGTAACTTAGCAACACTTTTTTTTAAACCAACTAACACTTAGCAAAGGTTCCCACCCAGGCTATCAGATCATGAAAATCTTCCCTCTTAAAAACACTAAGCAATGAGAGTCCATCCCACATCCTAAGAGTCTGACTTAATTCAAAACCTACCTAACTTATTAGAGTTAGATGCTGTAGTTTCATATTTCCTTTTAAGTAATCCCAGTATTTGGCTTTACCAGAATCCCAAGTCTCTAGCTTTCGATGTTATGGCCCTGGATAACCTCAGTGACTTGCTAGGGCAACTCAGTTTGATTGCTAGCTGCTTCCTTCCTTCTCTCCTCCCTCAAGGAACTTATCTTGCCATTCACTTTCCTGTTGATATGCACTGGCTTCCGCTTTTCCTAGGAATCAACTGTGGAGTACCGAAAAGGAAAAAAGAATTTGACAAAGAGACATTCATGGGATTTATTTCTCTGTGTTAGGAATCTCACTGAATACTTTTGTGCACTTTTGCTCACGCCCATAACCGCCTACTTATACAGGCTCACACAGAGAGTCAAAGAATTGTTTTCCTGGAAGAAACTTGGCATTGATGTGTCTTAGAGCTAATATAGAGTTAATTCAGAGCTAATATAGAATTTGAGTAAATGTTACACTAGGGAGAGAGTTGCGTGGGTACAAGTCTTTAGTTTAGTGACAAAGATGACAGGTTCTAAATGAAAAAAAGAATGATTTTATTCCTATCTCCATTCTTCAATGGCAATGTCTCCATTTTAACAAAAGGCTAAAGAAGTGTGTATGTTTAGGGTAGTTGTTTCCAGGAGGGAAGATGGGAACCTGCACAGCAAAACAGCAAAGTCCAGAAGCCTTACTTTGGTGCCAATTCATAAGTCTTTTCATCTTTCTTAACTTCAGATTCTTTATCTATACCACAAGGCAATGGGAAGGTGGAAAAAGAGGAGGTGACTCCTGAGACACTTTCTAGTACTATATTTTTTGACCTGCTCTGTTTCAGACCTGGGCCAGTTCACCCCTCCTTAGGCAAGCTTGTGGTCCCCGCTCCCAGGAGGTCACCATACTGATGCCAAACTTAGTACGGACACCCCACTGGCATAATGCACTACAGCCCAGAACTCCTGCATTTAAGCGATCCTCTGGCCTCAGCCTCCTGGGTAGCTGGGACTACAGGCACATGCCACCACGTCCAGTGATATTTTTTAAATATGAAATTTAAATGTAAATTTCCTTAGCTATAAGAGTAAATACAGCTACCTAGCTTTCTATTTCCTTAAAATATAGCTATATTTATCTATTTCTATATAGACGTGTATCTATGTACATAATTCTGTATCGAGATTTATATCAATGTGGATAGATATATATACTATATACAGTCCCCAACTTATGATGTTTCAGCTTAACAATTTTGTGACTTTATGATGGTGAGAAAGCGCTATGTACTCAGTAGAAACTGCACTTCGATTTACCCATACAACTCTTCTGTTTTTCACTCTCAGTACAGTATTCAATAAATTACATGAGATATTCAACATTTTATTATAAAATAGGCTTTGTGTTGGATGATTCCGCATAACTGTAGGCTAATGTAAGTGTTCTGAGCAGGTTTAAGGTAGGCTGGGCTAAGCTGCGCTGTTCAGCGGGTCGGGTGTATTACAGTGATTCCCTCCACTTATTCATGGGAGATACATCCCACGTCCCCTAGTGGATGCCTGAAAGTGCAGATAGCATTAAACTCTATATACACTATGTCTTTTTTCTATACATACATACCTATGATAAAGTTTAATTTATAAATTAGACACAATAAGATATTTATAATAAAATAGAAAAATTATAATATACTATAATAAAAGTAATATGAATGTGATCTCTCAAAATATCTTATTGTGTTACACTCAGGAAGGTGGCTGTTTACTCCAATCTCGTGTCCAATCTCAACAGAGCCTCGGTTCCTGTTGTATTCCACCGTTGTGATGCAATCTGCAAATCTTGAAGATCGCTAATTCTTTTTCAGGTTTTTTTTGACTTTTTGTTTGTTTTCCATATCAGATTAGCCATGGAAAAAATGTCAGTGTCAGCATTCTTGCTCCTTGTGGCCCTCTCCTACTCTCTGGCCAAAGATACCACTGTCAAACCTGGAACTAAAAAGGACTCTCAACCCAGACTGCCCCAGACCCTCTCCAGAGGTAGGAGTCAGCTTCTTACTGGCTTCCAGCTGCTAATTAATTGAGAAAGATTTCCTGACTCTTAATGGTGAAACTTGTGTGTTGAACATATTTTGGTTTGTGTTCCTTCTAGATTTATCATTGTTTATAATTATTTCTACTTCCCCTGAGGTTTTTCTTCTTCTTTAGTATGAAGAATATATTTATCCCAGTCGTTATCATTGCTTTTCAACAGCTTTGGGTCTCAAAATGTAAAAGCTTTAAATATACTGGTTCATTTTGTTTTAGGTTGGGGTGATCAACTCATCTGGACTCAGACGTATGAAGAAGCTTTATACAAATCCAAGACAAGGTAAGAATGAGGGTTACGCAGAGCTCTCTGAAAGCTCTCAAGAGCACCATCTAGTGACATCTAAATATACATGAAATCTCATTAAAATTTATCCAATCTCTGTCTCTTAAAGCAACAAACCCTTGATGATTATTCATCACTTGGATGAATGCCCTCACAGTCAAGGTAATTTATTCTTCTAAATATGATTTTTTATAGCCTTTTAGCCTTAGGTCCAGGGTTCAGATCACTCATCTTTGTATTCATAGAACCTAGCACAGTTGAATGAGTATTTTGGGTAATAAAAACATATATTAAGGTAACTTCAAATATTTCCATGTTTGTGCATATTTTAAAAAATAAGCTCTAGGATTTATCCTCAAAATCTTCATTTCTCTTACATCCCACATCTACTACATCAGTAAATACTGGCTTTACCTTCAAAATATATCCTAAAACCAGTACCAGCTTTATGGGCATGCAACCAGTGTGATCACACAGGTCCCAGAACATGGTTTAATGCTCTCATGTCACTGCATTAAAATTCTTAATAATTCTTAAACAAGGGGCTCTACATTTTCATTTTGCATTGGGCCTAATATATTATGTAGCTGGTCTTGCCTAAGCCATCCAATTCCTATTGCCTCCACACTACTTTCCTGGTCCATGCCAAGATCAGGTCTTGCCTAAACTATTATAACAGACACCTAACTGCTCACCTATAGCCAGTTTTCCACAGAAGCCAGAGTGAGACCATTAAACATAAGTCAGATCCTGTCATTCATGTGTGCAAGCAGTAAAATTAAATCCAAATTCCTGACCACGACCTAAAAGGCTGGCCATGATGTGGCTAATACCTACCTTTCCTTTCCTACCACTCTTCTCTTGCTTTCTCCATTCTCTCTAGCCTGGCCTTCGTGCTCTTGCTCAAACATCTGAGCTCATGCTCACCTCAAAGATATTGCCTTTGCAGTTCCCTCAGAATGGATCACTCCTTCGCATCAGTGTTACCTTCTCAGCGACACCTACCCTGACCACCCCATACTTCTTAAAACTTTGCTTGCTTTAGTTTTCTTCAAAGTACATATCTACTCCTGAAATTATCTATTTGTTTGCTTGTTTATGACAGATCTCCCACCCAAGCATTTGAGCTCTATGAACAAAGCACTATGCCTAGTGCATAACACAGTGCTTACCACATAGTAGCCATTCAATGATTATAAGCAGGAAAGAAATAAATGGATGAATGAATGAGTGAATGCAAAAAGCAGAGGTAGTCAGTGCTGTACATATTAACTTCACTAATCATTTGCTGAAAGAGCAAAGTACAATATTGTATTTAAAATGCAATTCAACATAAAATATAACCGAGAACAATGGTTTTAACCAATGCTAACATGGATGCTTAATGATTTTTCTGTGCATTATAGCTTTAAAGAAAGTGTTTGCTGAAAATAAAGATATCCAGAAATTGGCAGACCAGTTTGTCCTCCTCAATCTAGTGGTAAGTTTACTTTTCATCATCATTAACATTCCCCCATGGCTCATTATTTGCAATGGATGATTCATTTATCCTATACATCTTAGTCATACCGCATTAACTGGGCTCTCTTCCAAATAACCCATCTCATAGATTGGAGAGAAAAAAAGATATTTCATTTTATTTATAATCCATCTGACATGTCTGTTTTTATGTAGTAATTAATAATCTTAGGTCGCCTAAAAAATACCCTTCTGTGGTATTTTCTCTGTTGCTATAATAACTGGAAGGTTTTTGTATTTTGCAAATTCCTCCCTGTGGCCATCCCCCTACAATCGTGGCTTCTCTGCACCCATTTTTAATCCCTGTTTGCTCTCTCTCTGGAGGAGATAGCTGTCTGGCTTTCCCAGTCCAGTCATGGCCTCTTGTGCTTTAGCTTCGTGCATTCTCACCTCACTTCACCGTCACCACCCCTCCTGATGCACAAGCTTTCTGTCTTTGCAAATTCTTTCTACTGCACACAAATGGGTTTCATTTTCCTTCTGAATGCAAACAAAAAACGACGCTACCTAATCACATGTCCCCTTGATCCCCTCTACCCCAAACACAGCCTGGCTTCTTTAAAGATTGATTCACACCAGCAGTTCTTCCTAGCCTCCCTGCCATGGGCTCCTCATCCTCTTTCCACTCCTAAATGTTAGTGACTTGATGAATCTCTACCTGACCCACTTCTCTTTTCATAGTCTATATTCTCTATGGACAATGTCATCTACACCTGCCTCTAATCAATTCCTACACACAGATAATTCCTACATCTGACCCAAACATGCAACAACTTCCAACTTGTCTATCCAACCATATTCCAGACATCTCATAATTAGCTTGAACCCAATATGTTCTACACTAAATCAAGCATCTTGGTTCAAGCTTTTCAAATAGCTCTTCTTGCCCTATTCCCTATTTCATTTAAAGTGGTACTATTCTAGATTGGACTCTCCTACTCAGCTACAAGCATTCAAGAAGCTCTGCACATCTAAAGTCTAAATATTCAGTGACTAATAAGTCACTTCTCTGTAAACTCACTACCACTATTTTAGTGTAAGCCTTTTTCACTTTGTCTACCTTACTGTAGTATTACTAAATGGCTTCCTGCCTACAAGATACACCCTGTCTAATCCCACATGGCTGTCAGGGTAATTGCTTCAAAGACCAAACTGAGGTCATGGTGCCTCCTCTAACATCCCTCCAGTGGTTCTTAACTATTTCTAAACAAACAAAAACACTGTGGCATGGTGTGCACAGGCATCCACAAGCTGGCTCCAGAAGCAGCTCTAACACCTTCTCTCACCACTGCCCTCATGCATTTCCGTCCTTCCCAAGCACTTGGTCATAAGAGAAAGTGCTGCGCCTTTACTCTCCATACCTTTACACACGCTCTTCGCCCTGCATGGAGCGGCCTTTTCCACGTAACTGGCTCCTGTTCATTTTTTAGGATTCCTCCTCTCATCCACTTTAGAAAGTCCTAGTGGAACCTGAATCCTGGGCTAGTGTCTTACCCTGGGCACCCACTCCACCTGCACACCCTCCATCATAACATTTCACCCTCTCGATCCTCAGTATTCATTTCCCTACCTGTTATCTCTCAATAGACCGTGCAATCATTAAGGATAAGCACTGTGCCTTGCTAAATAAAATTCTAAATCAAAATTGCTAAATTGATAATGAATATTCAAGAAAATCTTGTGTTTGTAATTTCTCCGGAAATGACTTCTGCTTTTTTCATTAATCCATATCCTCCTACCTCATCCAAAATGTCTTCCCCAAACACGATAACTCCTTCCAAATTCTCCCTTTTCAAATTTCTTTGCTCTTGATCACATCCATTCTGCATTTTACCTCGTTTTCCACATCACACCTTGCTCTATCTTATTTATTATTTCATGCATGTAACTTGTCTCCCCATCTATATTATTAAACTCCTTGTGGAAGAGGAGTGTCTTGTGATTTCTTAAGGCCCAGTCGTGGACACATTCTTGTGTTAACACATTTGAAAATAACTGAAGAGTAAACTAAAAGCTGTTTTCTTTTTCTAAATCTTAGTATGAAACAACTGACAAGCATCTTTCTCCAGATGGCCAGTACGTCCCTAGGATAATGTTTATTGGTAAGTGATGAGACGACACAGTGTGACGATTACACAGGTGCTGCTATACCCCTTCCCCTGTGCTCCCACCTCACCATGGCCAACGTCATTATTGAGCTCTGGCAAGGGGTAGAACATTCCTTGAAGTCCCACAACATATTTTTCATTAGAAAATGTGAGCTTCTACCTATTTCCACAGAAGACTTTCTTTTCTCATCTGCTACTTTTAACTTTTTAAAAGTTAATACAGCTTGTTAGCTGTTTAAATATACTGATAATTTTCCTGAATACATCGAGCCTGCCAATATTTATTTTTTAATCAGGCAAATTTTCAATTCGTTTGTTGGGTTTTTCTTTTTGGCATTTTTGATCATTATTCTTAGGGAAGTTAGGAATACGGGTTGGAGGAAAAACAAAATCAAAGGAGCCATGCTCCTTCCTGCCACTGGGACTTTGCATATGCTTTTCCCTCTTCTGGAAGCTTTTCCTGCTTCCCCCCTGTCCCCCAAGATCACCTCCATAACTCCCCAGTCATCACTGCCATTCATTGACCTGGTCAATCCCCACTATGTACTCTTGTGGCATGGTTATTGATCACCCTTTCCTCAATTATAATTTTGTATTTACTGGGTGATTACATAATAAATATTTCCCCCACAGAACTACAAGCCCCATAGGGCAGGAACTGTACCTATTTCTTGTCACCATCACATTCCCAGCAGAAACCCGTGGCAGGTTCTCAATAAATATCTGTTGAATTATTGAACGAACATATTGAATTTGGCTTTTTTCCAAGTTCTACTGAATTAAGGATAATCCATAATTAAATCCATCACATAGCAGAGCTCATTCTGTGTGGTTCACCTATGTAATTCATTAAAGTTTACATTAAATGTATAAAACAGGGGAAAGAAAAACAAGAGGTGGGGGGGAAAAGGAGGAAGGCTGAATTTAGAGCACAATTTGATAGATTTGATTCTGTCAGAATTTAGAACATTTGGAATCCTAACACTGAAAGGATATTCATAGGTTGTCTAGTCATACCTCGTGCAGGAATTCTTGTTGCAGTATCTCTGTTGAAGGGCATTTTAACGCGTTCAATTCCTCCAGTCCTAAGAACCAACATCAAGGCAGCTTGCTCTTCCAGCCCATTCTCCACTCTGCCCATTAGAATTACCTGGAGGATTTTAAATATCAAGCCATCTAGACCACACCTCAAACCAGTTAAGTCAGAATCTCTGGGCGTCCGAAGCAGGCATGGTAGTTGTTACAGCTCTCCAGGTGATTGCAATGTATAGCCTGGGCTGTGAGCCATTGGTTGGGTATTTAAGACCTTCTTATGTTAATTTATTACAAAGATTTGTAATACAAACATTGTGTTTGTTTCCTCTGAACCAGTCAGTATAGTCAGTCTTAATTCTGGTGAATAAATGAACCTCTGCTTCTTATAATTTCTGTCTGTTGGACTTAGTCCGGCATTCTGAAATGAGAGATTGTCCACTCCAGTACTGGTGACAGACTTTTCAACTGTGCTGATGGTTCTCAGGTGTTCTCTTCATCTCATTTTTCAGGACACACGTCTTTGGTTCTTTCGATCACTTCTCTGTCCTACAACCTCCCTTTTGGATGCACCTTAATTTTAAAATACACTTTTTTTCTCATTAATTAGATAAGTTCAAGTTAAATATAAAACATTACAAAATGGATTTCAATTTAGAGAACATAAGTATACATAAGACTCAAATCCCTATTTTTAAAATGTAGCTAATTAACAGTTAAAGAAAAAAATAGGGCATTATATACTTATTCGACCTCTGCTCTTAAGGGCTTGTGTTCTTTTATTCATTACAAAAAAAAAAACCTTTCATTTTGAAAATTGACATTGGATGTGGGTTTCTAATTAGTTAGACTGCTCTTGGTAAAACATGTCAACTACAAGGTAGTCATTTCAAAGATTTAAAATAATTTTGCAGTAAAGAATGTTAATGTTTTCACCAGAAAAACAAACCTCACACTACTCTAGAAATATATATTATTCTGTTTTCATGTTGCTATAGATAGGATGGCAGGGTTCATAACCTTTGCCACAAATAGCACTGCACAGCTGTTGAACGCTCCCGGCTTAATTGCCAGAGACTGGGAGCAGAGTGGATGGAACAGAGCTTGATCTGACGGCGACACACCGTGCAGGACGTGGATATGTAGGCTTTGGCTATGTCTGGCAATAAATAGAGGTGATTTGAAACCAAAGCATTCCATTCCCTTTTGCTTTATCTTTGCAGACCCATCCCTGACAGTTAGAGCCGACATCACTGGAAGATATTCAAATCGTCTCTATGCTTACGAACCTTCAGACCTACCTCTATGTAAGTGTTACCTCCAACTTGGATGGTGTCCAGGTGTTGACCATCTCTATTGCTGTAGTGGTGGGACAAGGGGCCGCATGGTGAAGTGAGAGAGAGCTCTGCTTAGGGATGCCAGAGAGTCAGTTTGACCCTAACTAGCCATGTGTCCTCAGGCAAATCACACTCTCTTTCCATCTCAGGTTTGTGTTTGTTTTTTAATTCCAACTGAAGATGAATTATTTAGATTAGGTATCTTTTTCTCTCAGAGGAGTCTATGACCACATTACCTGCTTTTCAGGTTTTCTCTTAGGTATACTAACACACACTCCTTCTATCACAGATTTGAGTGCAACAGTTGTAATAATCTGCGTGGGATTTTTTTTTTCCAAATAACAAAAATGAAATAATCCAGCTTGAAGTTAAATTCAGGTTCAATTTAAAAATCAGGAGGAAAGATGATCCAAACAGTTGCCAAGATAATCACTTTCCCTGTGGTTGCTTTGGGGCGGGGAGAGAGACTGACTTAAGGCAGCTGAGGTACCTAAATGGAAGGCTATACCCAGCTGTGACACCTGATTAGTCCTTCTGGGAAGAAAATTGGCTTCTATCCTAGGAACCAATAATTCTGGTCAATTAGTAGTGGCTGCCCGCATCTACACTGTCCATTGGGCACGTGTTACTAATTTAAAATTTAAATTAAAAATTCAGTTCTTTAATCACACTAGCCACTGGCCACATTCCAAGTGCTCAATGCCCGGACACTGAATATTTTCATCATCTCAGAAATTTCTGCTGGCCAGCACTGACTTAGAACATCATGTTGGGAAGGAGCGTGAGGCTCTCTGGGCAGCAGGAAAGATCATCACAGCCCACTAGCAATGTTTCCGGAGGGTGCTGGGAGGACCAGGGAAAGCACATTCCAAGTAGTAGTGGCCATTTTGGATAATATCATATACCTTAATACGACAAAACTCCTTAAAGGCAGGTATCTTACACAAGTAATATCACAGTGCCTAGCGGAACAGGCATTTAATAAGTAATTGTACAAAAAGTGAATTAACAGCTGCTGAGCGCCTAACACGTGCACATCTTATTTCAGTAGATCACAAACCTCACTTTTATGAACTGCTGCTGAAGGAACAGTGTTCTAGAGTTTGGGCTCTGGAGCAGCAGCTTCATCACTTGTTAGCTGTGTGACCTTGAGTAAGCTACTCAGGCTCTCTGTGCCTGTTTCATTACATAAAGTTCTAACAGAGTTTTTGTAAGGATTAAAGCAATTCATGCATGTAAAGCATTTGGTTTGCCATTATTTATAATTTATATTCCACCTACTTCTGAAGCAATTTTCAGGAGCTGCACACACCTAGTAATAGATATTTCTTATAAACATGATTTAAAATTTACTTCTATATTAGCCAAGATTATTTCCTGCTGATGGAATGTATAAAGGGATTCTTTTGGGAGTGGGGATTGGAGAGGGAAGATATGAGAAGAATGGAATACGCTAAAGAACTCGATTGTCACGAAAGCCATTTCATATAATTTTAGAAAAAGAATTTACAGTAAGATTAGCAACTATTTACTCTATGATTAAGAAGTACCCCATTAAACAATGAATAAACAACCCAAGTTTGGGGTTTATTCTATCTTTTCATGTAATTTCTAATGATGTTGTGACTCTCCTAATTTTATCCCCCATCAGTGCTTGACAACATGAAGAAAGCTCTCAAGTTGCTGAAGACTGAACTGTAAAGAAAATACAAAATCTGCAAGCTCTTCTCTCTGTGTTAGACCTTGAGACTTGAAACCAGAAGAGATTTTAGAAGACTGGAGAATGCAGAAGCACTGTTGGACATACAGATTAGATTATGGTGTGATGTTACGGTGGCCATTTTTTAAAAAAAAAAATCGGTTTCAAGTATTCATGTATAAAAACAATATTGTATACTACCATAGTGAGCCATGATTTTCTAAAAAATAAATCCTTTTGGGGGTGTTCTAACTAATGTTTTGGGTTTTTTTCCTCCCTGCTTGGTCTTTCACAGAAAAGCTAACTGGTGTGTTCACCAAATAGGATTATTGGACACGTCCAAACTGCTCAAGGAAGGGACAAACCTAGTTCCAATGATGAAGACCAAAGACAATCAAAGTACCATTTCACGGCACGACAGGCTCTCAATGGGGGACTAAATGTAGGCAAGGCACAAGGTTAAT
Source organism: Avahi laniger (assembly GCA_963575035.1). Lineage (NCBI taxonomy): Eukaryota > Metazoa > Chordata > Mammalia > Primates > Indriidae > Avahi > Avahi laniger. The sequence goes on from CAUYSK010098949.1 coordinate 71,320, forward strand.
AAACAGAAGTCTCAAACAGCACATGCTTTAGCATGAAAGAACATCTCGAAAGACAGCCCAAGAAAATCAGGTCGCTGCTAAGAAACAACCCTCCCCACCCTGGCCGGGAACTCTAATGTATACACTTTAATAATTCAATTTTAATCAGATTTTTCCCAACTTAATTCTCTCAGGGAAAAGTCTCTGGCAGGTAGCTTTCTCCTTCAGAAGACTAATTTTGTGGAAAGGTTATCCAAAAACCTTCTGCAACCCTGAACACACCCTAAGGAAATCCTAAGAATTGGCTCTGGAATAGATGCGGTCTCTTACAATTCCAGAGTACTGAACTAGAATAATTCAATTTGAATTGCTCCCGTCTTCTTCACCAACATGTGACTGACTGGGAGAAGAGCAAAGGGCAGTGATATCACGTCAGTGAGGCAGAGATCAGAGGTCACTAATGTTTGGAAAAAGTTGCAAAAGGGTGAGACATTAGGTAGGGGAACATTCTGCCTAACAGAAATAGAACCGTGTATTCATTTCTTCACTACATACTTAATCTCACATTATTATATGCAATTCCTCTATTACCCAGCCCCACTGACTTCTTTGGCTCTTGGACTGTGGAGGTCTATATAATGCTTTTCATATTGATTATTTATTGCTTGTCTTGATTAACTTTTTTGGAGAGATCCTTTTCTAAACAAATCCTTTGGCATTACTGATTTTTCCAGGGTAGAAAAAATATATTTTCAATGCTTTTCTATCTTGGACAGTAACTATCACTCAGCATAGATTGTTGATTTAATGACATAAAACTCTTCAGCAAAAATGTCTTGAGGGAATGGTTCCCTTCTCATAAGCAGTTGACTTACATGTGCTAAGAAAGGTAAAACATCCCATTTCGAAAGTTCTCTGAGAGCTAATTGTGGGGTGGGGGGGTGGCAGGGAAAAGCTGCACTTCTATAAACAAATATTTTAAATAACAACTTCTAAGTGATTCAAGTTTCTTCTACAGTACAGCAAAATAATGTTTATATTTTCATTGGGCTGATGTGAAATAAGATTATTAGGTCCTTTTAAAATTTATTGAATGACAAAATGTTCTTATAACAAATATAAGTTTTTGAAATATGTCTTTAGGACATCAAATGTCAAAGTTGTAGGGAAAATGTGTCCTCCTTAGAAAAGCATTGAAGAAACACACAGCAAGAGTCATAAAAAATATTGATTGACTTTGCCCAAGTCTCCTCTACTTCTACGAATTTATCCTAAGGAAATCATTTAAGAGAAACAGGAGTCTTTGAAAATGCCAAGGGCAACATTATTTAAACATACGAAAAAATAGCAACCTTCAAATATAAGGGTTACATAGTTACAGAATATACACATTGTCATCTATAAAAGTAATAAACATACTGGAAAAACAGAAAAGACCTAAGTGAAAAAGAATTTAAGAATTTCTATACTAATTGCAGCTACAGGAAATGTATACATACAAGGTTAAAATGGAATTGAAGCTACAAACATGAAAACAATTGTTTTAAGCTCATGAAAATATTAGAAATACCTGTTTTTTCTACCAAATTCCTCTGCTGTCATCTCATAATCTTTCATTTGTGCTTAAATACATTTCAAGCAAAAGAACAGCTTGACTATTTTTCTGACGACAGAGAAGCTGAAGAGGGCTGTAAGACTAGAGAGTATTATTTCAAAGAGTTGAATAAAAACGTTGGTAACATGTTCTGAATGTAAAATGGTGCAGCCACCATGGAAAACACATTTAAAAATTAAACACAGAATTACCACACAATCCATTAATTCCACTTTTGAGTATATACTTAAAAGGAATGAAATCGGAGAACAGGATGTGTATGCCCATGCTCATAGCATTATTCACAATAGCTACAAGGTGAAAGCAACTCAAGTGTCCATCAGTGGATGAATGGATAAACAAAATGTGGAATGCAGATACAATGGAATATTATTTAGCTTTAAAAAAGAAGGAAATCTTGGCATACGTCACAACATGGATGAAACCTGAGGATATTATGCTTAAGTGAAATAAGTCAGTCACAAAAGGACAAATACAGTATGATTCCACTTATGTGAGTTATTTAGTTTTCATAGAGAAAATGGAGTGGTGGTCGCTAGGGGCTGAGGGAAGGGGGAGTGAAGAGTTACTGTTCAATAGATGTAGAGTTTCAGTTGGGAAGATAAATGTTCTGGAAGTGAATGGTGGTAGGCCAGGTGCAGTGGCTCACATCTGTAATCCCAGCACTTTTGAAGGTCAAGGTGGGAGGATTGCTTGAGGCCAGGAGTTCGAAACCAGCCTGAGCAACATAGAAAGACCCCCTCGTCTCTACAAAAAATAGAAAAATTAGCCATATGGTGCTTGCAGTCCCAGCTACTCAGGAATCTGAGGCAGGAGGATTGCTTGAGCCTAGGCATTTGAGATTGCAGTGAGTTATGATGAAGTCACTGCACTCTAGCCCAGGCAACAGAGCGAGATTCTGTCTCAAAAAAAAAAAAATGGTGGTGGTGGTTACACAACAATGTGAATACACTTAATACTACTGTATTGTACACTTAAAAATGGTTAAAATAATAATTTTATGCTATAAATATTTTACAGTAAAAATTTTTTTCTCAATTTTATCTAAGATCCAACAGCTTAGGAGAAAAAAAGAGGAATTAACTGCAAAAAATGTTGCTTATATAAAGCATCTATAAAATTCACTTACACAGATAGTCCTCTACAAATGATCATCTATGACTGTCTACCTCTGTTTTGTGTTATTTTTTTCTTGCATTCAGTCGTCCTAAGCAGCTATTGAAGACCTTGTATTTAGCAATCACTGGCTGGAACAAGAGTCAGCGAAATGAGAAAAAGCTCTAAGGCAAGAATAGAACTGTCTTCAGTTCAAGGAGCTAGACTTCAAAGTCCAAGTCAAGTCAGCTTAACTTATTAAAAGACCACTTGTCAAGTTATGATCTCAACTACCTGTAAAAAGAAAGATCCTAAAAGTAAGCAAAAAAAAATGGTTTCACCATCCAAGAGATGTCAAAGTCCATCCTTTGACATATATTTTAACATACAGGCGACTCGCTCACGCTCTTGAAAATAAACCCCAAAAGCTAGTTTTCCTAGGGAAAATGATGAGAAGTCGGCACATGGTAGGGGAGTCAGATTTTCCCCTTTGCCATTGTCTAAAAGGTAGTTCAATGACTACGATTGCTCAGTTACGGTATGACATTAAGAACAATATCAACATGACAAGCTCTGGTCCCTCTCGCCTCTCTCCCTCCCTCTCTCTCCTTCTCATGGAGTGAAGGAGATGAGGGGTGAAGGGCTGGTTGTGCCCTTAAAATTGCTTAGAACACATTCACCACCACGTATTGTAATTTCAGTTGGCACAGAGAGCCTGGTATAAAACTTGTCTGTTAGCCCCAACCGTACCAACTACGGAAAACTTTACACAAATCCCCTCACCTATCCAGAAACCCGAAAAGTTAGTCTTTATCATCATCTCTCGTAAAACGATTCACACGTAAGTGGTCATGTCTGTACAATCATGATGCCTCAAAGTATTTTTCTCCTATGAAATACTATGTAAAAATGTGATTTTAACCTTTTTAGTATCAGCTGAAAGTGAAATAATTTCATGTATTTAGATTATTTTTTAAAGGAATGAATAAACTTTAAGAGTTAAACAAATATTTAGAGAAATTGTAGGAGGCGGTTTGGGCTCAAGGAATCTAAGAACTAAAAGCCACACTTCTGGTTTCCTTTCCCTCTCTGAAAGGTTCCATTCAGCAGCACATTACTTAGGGCAAACATGCAAAACCGGTTTTCATACCAAACTCATTGTTGCTTAGATAACAGAGTATCTGAGATGAATTTAAGCCATGATAAACTCAGATTTTAGAAATTATAGCTGAACACTTTTTCTTTTGTATTAGCATTAAATTCTCTAGCTAAAATTTCATCTTTAACATCAAGGCTGACTGGGCAAATGTCCTAAGAAACATTCCTCTAAATGGGATATGTAAACAGAGAATAAGAGATTTTTTTTTTAAAGTAGTATAGTTCCTCTTTAAAGAAATGCTAGGTTTGGAAGAAAGGTTATCTAGGGTGTTGGGTTCGCCTTACAGCCATTTATTGTAATTTGAGGACAGACCTTGATCTGAAACTCACCCTCCTCTCACACTGTGTGTTTATGGCAGCATTTCTGTGTACACAGACAGGGGCTTCCTGTAAACCTGGGATGAGCCTGACCTCTGCAAGCTCATAGTAGGGCCATCTGGGACTCAGGATGGACCTATCCAGGGGCCTTTTCAGTAGCCATGCACCCAAACACAAAGATCACAGGTAATGTCACAGAAGGGGTTGGATAATCTATCACCTTCAGATCTGCCTGAGAGAATGCAAAGCCCAGGTTCATTTGACAGGGCTGCCCTTGATGCTTAAAAATACTTCTTGAGTGGCTAATCATCATTATTACCCACTCTTGTCCTATACTTTAGTAGTCCTAAAGATTCAGCCTTCTCACACTCTTTCTTTTTCATTAACTCATTTTATTAAAATCTTAACATCATCTTACATAATTTCATCTTTGTTTTATTCAATAGCTTAGATACAAATAATATTTTTTCTTACCCATAATGATTTAAAATACTAATTAATGAACTCAATTTCATGAAGTTTGAGCTTGATTAAATACATTTTGTCAGCACCAGGCTACTTTTCAGAAATGTGTTTAGACTTCTCACCCTGACAGCTGTTCTCTTTACACTCTGCTTTTTAAGTAATACACTTGAGGCAGGGTGACATCAGTCAAGCTATATTTGAACAGAAGAGAGAGTTCTCTGTGTTAGAATCTCCAGGATGCATCACTTAACTTATCAGATGATGCGTAAAGCACACTGAGTTGGCCCAAATAAGGCCGCCACGATAAGAACACAAACGAAGGTACAGGCCGGTTCTCTTTGGTATAGCCCTTTCTACCAAGCAAAGTATTACATTAGGAGATTTCGGAACCTCATAGAAATTTCAAAATGTAATAAAACAAATAGGGAAAATACAGAATGACTTAAAGGAAAATAGAATCCAAAAATCTCCCTTCATGTGTCACCTACAATCTTGTAAGTGGGAACACTGTCAGAGCTGCCCCAGAGCTCAAAATGACATTGTGGGAATAATTCAATCCTGTTTTCCTGGGAGACTAGCTAGGGTTGCAGTCATGGAAGTGACAAATCTATGAAAGTTCTAAAATTCTACAGATCAACCATCTACCTTCTTTCTTGGTCTATGATCTACTAAGACAATTACCAATAAAATACCACATGCTACATAGAATGCAAGATTTAAAAATGAACAATTTTTGTTATTAGGAAAGAAATTAACATATTTTTCCCAAATAAATATAAACAGCTTCTCTTTTTAAACAGCCTTTTCTCACCACGGAGATTGTATCAACCACTGCAACATTTTAAGAAAGGATTTGGGGATGACTACCAATAAATGTTAGTGCTGGATTTTCATGTCCATGGCTGGATTATACATTAAAACAGCAATGCCCAGCTCTAAGTCTGGCAAAGAGCACCTAAAGTAGAAAGAAAAGAATTCCACCTCATTTAATTTATCAATTCTTCCATTACTTTCTTTTAATCCAAACATGCATACACAAAGAAAGGTTTCTTCTATCCTTTAATTTTTTAACATAATATACACAATAGACCACAATACTATTTCAATTTCAAATTATGAGGGATCACAATCAAATATGCTTGGGTTTAACAAGTAGCTGTTACAATACTGAGAAATTTCATGAAAAGGGTATTTAACGATTTTTAAGATAATCAAATATCTTTTTGTTACATGGGCCAACACATTAAGAGTAATATTTAAAAATGTAGTCTTTTCGACTTCAAATTATTACAAAACAATATCAAGATTATATAGATTGACTTCCTGAATGATTCAAACTCATTCTGCTCTGAAGGCTGAAGTAAATGTTATACATTTCATGAGACCACTTTTCCTTTCCACTTACCTGTAAACATCAAAAGCGAAATCACAATTTCCTAAAGACATAGCTATTTCTAGAATACACTGGTGTAATCATAAAAGACTACTAGAAGTAAATGATCACTTTTATATTAACACATTTTACCACAACACATCTTTCCAAAAAGACGAAAAAATATTGGGAGTTTGGATTTCCCTTATTGAGCTTAACATAATAGAATCTCATACTTTCTGGCTTTAATAAACTTCAACTTTTTTTCCAGTAGGAACTATCTACACAGCACAGTGCTATGTACAATTATTCCAGTGAGATGTATATTTAGATTAACCATATGACCGACACGAGAGTGCCACACAAAGTTCTTCTGCAGATAAAAATGCTAAGAAAGGCCACATGGACAGTGCCAGACACTGTGAACACAGCAGATTACAGGTACCACTGAGCTTCAGAGGCCACCACAGTTTCAAATATTTTTTTCAGCAATGGAAAAAGAAAAACATTTACAGAAACATGAGAGTAAAAATATATAATTCCACTGTCAATAATATAATTTTTCAGCAATTGTTTCCTTCCTTAAGTGGACAAATCAGCTTAAGTTAAAATGACAAAAGGTGAAGAAGATCAGAATATGAAAGATTTTCCTTGTTTTCTCATCAAAGAAATGCACTAGGATTAGCACGAGGATCTTTCTGGTTCCTGTATCTGTAGGTCAGCCAAACACCCAGGATCTGGAATGGGAAACAAAAAAAGATGAAAAAGAAAATAACATTTGCATATATGTATTCAGTACATGAATAAAATAACTGTGGAACCTCTGAGTCACTGTACTTCTTTTGTTCAAAGAGGAGAGATTTCTATCTTTCTTTTCTTTTTTTTTTTAAAGAAGTAAACCAAATGAGAGGCCCTAAGAAAAATTATTATGAACACTGTGGTAAACTGAATGATTCCCCCCAAAGGATGTCCACACCCTAATCCCCAGAACCTGGGAATATGTCACTTCACAGGGTAACAGGGAATTTGCTGGTACAACCGATCGAGTTAAAGATCTTGGAATGAAGAGACTATCTGGGTGGGCTCAACGACGTAATCACAGGGGTTTTTATAAGAGGGAGGCAGGAATGACAAAGTTAGATATGGAGAGAAGGCAATGTGAGGATAGAAACAATGGGAAGCAGAGTCAGAAAGAGAAGATGTGACACTGTTGGCTTTGAGGATGGAAAAGCCGGCTATGGGCCAGGCCTCCGGAAGGTGCCTTTGTTTTAAACTTTTGATCTGCAGAACTGTAAGACAATAAATTTGTGTTGTTTTAAGCAATTAAGTTTACGTAACTTGTTAGAGCAGCAATACAGGAAACTAATTAATACAAACACTGAGTAGTCTACATAGCTAAAATAGCACATATGTTGATAATTCAGGAGCAAACTGGGTTCGGTAAAAATTAAGCAATGGCAAAAATCTTACAATCATTTTCCAACACAGATCATTAAAAATGTTGCAATTTCTGCCTCGCCAAGGGGAGGGGAAGCCTATAATTCTAGAAAAACGATTAAGTTGTTATTGTGCCACTTCCCACACCAAGTTCACTAAATTGTCAGCCAACATAGCTTCTTTGAAATTAAAAAATTTGCTGTTCCTGCTATTTCGAAGTTGATCTATTTTTCATAATCAAAAATTCTAACTTCCTGAACTGAAAAAGATACAAAATTGTAATGGGATTCCAAACTGTATTTCTCACTTTCAACGTGTGCCAACTTTTAATCTAAATTTTGTTTGACTTCATAGCTATCCATTAGCCCTTTAAACTATGAACAGAAAATTGTGTGAGTCCCTCATTACCTCCACTGACCACAATAATAATCCATAAGTTACTGTGAAATTCATAACTGGTAATGTTTATAGCTACAATGTGTATGGGCTGATGGAGCTATGATTTGCGGGATGAATCAAGGAAAGAAAAGACTAATTTGAAGAAGTGGAAAGTTTCCTTTGGAGTCTGCATGATGGGGGGGCAGGGTGGAGGGGAAAGAAATTTATTTAACAAGCACACAGAGTATTAGTGAAAGGTATTATTCTTCAGACTTCATAAATTCATATAATTCTCTCAACAACCTTCATGAAATAAGAACTGATAATATTGTCATTTTACCAGCGAGGAAATTGAGGCATGAGGAGGGTAAATAACTGGCTAATTGTCACACTGGTCCTCGGTGGTGGAGTCAGTGTTCGAACCTGGAATCATGCTCTTCCCCACTTTCGTAGCTTGTATGCATCAATCTGGTGTGTTGCTGCCCGTTCTCAGGCTAACATTCCACTTAACGTTTCAGCCACACCAGTAGTTACAACACTGAAATACCTACATACCTGTTGTTAAACAACAACTTCTCTAAGATACTCCCTCGACCTGCCCAACCATCATTTCCCTTGCTCTCCACCTCAGAAATTTTGGTACGCAGGAAGCTTCCGGTCAGAATTTTTGAGGTTGTTGAATGTTTTATTATCACCCCTGGATACGTGCTAAGAGTGTAAATCACGGGCCTTGGGGACGCAAAGCAATCTGGTAATAATCTGGAGCTACATTTTAGCAGAATTTAATTCCCCCACCTAGGCTATAAATGACAAGAGGAGAACTTTACCCCACTGCTGAACTACCGACTCCTCCCTCACTCCCAGGGAGAGGGATGGAAATGGAGGCCACACCCAAAATGCAAACAGATCAGAATTAGATAATTATTGGATTTCAAGCTTACAAAGGTGCTCATGACTTAGAGATTTGCAAAGGTAACTTTGACTAGACCTGATCGTCAACTCTGTTGACTCTACAACCTGTGCCCAGCATGCCGTAGATCACCAAAGTATATCTCGTAACATAAAAATGTGTATGTAGAAAGATATTTAGAATATGCAATAATAAGTTTGTACTCATTTCATTAAATATAGAGCAGGCAGAAGGAAACATGCCAAATACAATTATTTCTGAGTTGGCAATTTTAGTTAGTAGATATGTTTAATTTTTCATCTTCATATTTTTTTGTATTTTCTTTAGTTTCTACAAAGAACATGTATTAATCACCATAATTTTTTTTCAGATTTTAAATCAATGTTTCTCTGATTGCTTAAATTTAATTGAAGGTATTATAAATAGTTCAAATCAAATCTGTTTCACCTATGATAGGAACTCAACAGCTAATTAGCCTTATCTCTTCAAATTCTGAAAACCTGTGATTCTGTGAAATACTGAAAAAAATGCAAACTTAAAAAGTGAGAAAATACTAAGTATTCACTATCCAGAAAATGTCAGGTCGGACAAGTTATTAAAATCTCTAGCCAGGTTTCAAAAGGAGATGGTACGTAAAATATGGAGCAGGATTCAACGAAAGAACACTTTAGAAATCTGAAGGCTCATGAATTTTCTATTTTTAAAGAATTGGTATTTTAAAAAGGAGCTTAACTGAAGGCAGTGTGATCTGATGACAAGAAAACAGGGCTGCTCAAAAGAACTAGATTCTCAAAATAAACTCTAGATATAAAAAAGAAACCATGTGGCAAAATTCTGATAACTGCTGAATCTGGCCAATATATGTATAGAGATTCCTAATTCCATTTTTCTCTACATATATTTTTAAGTTTTCATAACAAAAATCCATGTTTTTTAAAAGAAAGAAAAGAAAAATGCACAGAATTCTTTGCAAGCTGTATATAAAGTTTCCTGAATTAATGTCACAACCAACTCACGAGTCATGATAGCTCTTTTCTGAGAAAAAGGAAAATGAAAAAAATGGTCAGAGTAAGGAAGAAATGTCAAGAAAAGTTTTTTAAAGAAATGAATATTTAAGCTTGGTCTTTTTTTTTTTCTTTTTGCCACTCTTTTAATGACAACCAAATGTGAATTTTTCATTCTTGAGTGGAAAGAAGAAATTAAATTAGAATAAAATAAATAATACCCAGATATATACTATATAATCATATATTATATACATATAAACATTATATGTACACTATATCCACAACTGCAATTCATATGTTACACATATATTTTACACACACATAAAATATCAAAATGAGAAGGGCCTTCCTAAGCATGAAATCAAAGGGATAACCCATAGGGGGAAAAAGCGATTGATTTGACTACATGAAAAGTAAATGCCAAAGAAACCGAAAGCAGAACAAAGCAAAGAACACAGAAAAAAGTAGAGGGGAGGGAAGAATTAGAGGACACAGGGAAGCCATGGGAGACGCAGGGAGCGAGCGTGGCTTTCCGAGGCCAGCGGTCCTAAGGCCCACACACAGCCCAGCCCCTGAGGCCCACTCTCGCAGTCTCGTAAAAAATTCCCTATTTCCTATACGCTATTCTGAGTTTGTCACATGCAGTACGAAGGGCCTGGACTAAGGCAAAAGTAAACAAGCAATTCACAAAAGAAGAGATATAAATGGTCAAAAAAACTCATGTGAATACATGGTCGAACTCACCAGCCATTTTTTCAAAACAGCACATGGAATTGTATACTATTTTTACCTATAAAACCTTTTTATAATTTTTTTAATAATAAAAATGTCTGGAGTTAGTACTTGAATCAGAAGTTGGTAAAATTTCCTCCAGAAGGCAATAATATTTATCAAAATCTTTTAAAATGTCCACATACTATGTCGTAAGTTATTTCAAGAAATGTATTCTATCACCCTGTGATGGTCTTTTTTAAAAAAAGAGAAAGAAATGTATTCTAAGGAAAAAAGCTAGAGAATAGAGAAAAAAAAGCCACCATGCCTGGCCTAAAGCCCACTCTTACAAATAGCCTACCATATATTTCTATAGCTATATATATAATCTTACTTTAAAAACTTATTCTATACATGTTATTTTGTTACTGTTTTAAGTAGGAGTGTGACGTAGGCATCTGACCATGACAATAACAGGGGTCCCATCATCTTTTTTTTTAATGAGGCATAAAAGGTGACATATATCAATAATCTATTAATGGCTACGAAATGACAGCTGAGACACAGCACCTGCCATGTACCAGGTACTATTCTAAGTATTAAAAGTTGTACATGTCCTAACTCCTCTAATCATTACAATAACCCTATGAAGTAGGGCTGTCTATCATGAACCCCATTTTTAAAGATAAGGAAACAGAAGCACAGAAAGGTTAAGTAACTTGCCAAGGTCACATAATAATAAGCAGCAAAGCCCAGACAGCCCAGCTCACGAGTCCATGCCTTAACCATGTGCTCCTGTGTGATGTACCTTAACCAGCGCATAGTTGAGGAGCATGAACTGGTCCAAAGGTTTGCTGAATAAACAATAAACATTCTTGTGTATTCATGTTACATAATTATACAATTATCTTCATGAAACAAAATAATGTAAGTGGAATTTGTGAGTTAAAGACAAAAATTTAATCTTGATACACATTGCAAACTCAGAAGCATCAAAAAATGTCTACAGATATTGAGAGTTTAATAAAGACAAATTGGCATTCCTTAAAAATTATCGAATAATACATATATGGTGGCTTTGCTCATAGACATATATGCTATCTAAAATATTAATTAGTATAAATATATTAGCATAGTGTAAATGTATATTTTATATATATAAGAAATTGATAACAGTGGCTACCTGTAGGTTTTACAAGGCTAGGAACAGAAGGGAATGGGGATGGTATTGGAAGGCAGTTTTCAAAGCAAATCTACTAATATATATTAAATAGTGTGAATGTCCTACCTCTTCCAAAATTAAATTTGAAATTGCAATTTATCATATAATTCTATAAATAGAAGAGACTCTCGAGATAATCCAATCTCATTCACTGTTCATTAAATTTTAGGTAAGAGGAAACAGATCAAGCATTTCACGCTGTCCTAAAGTTAGTGTTAGATTTGTGGATCTTCTGATGCCAAGCCAGGGTTCTTCCTTTCACAATGCTAATTCTCAATGAAAATATCCACTGAAATATTCCAAAAATTAAGGTAAAATGCCATGTCCTTTTGCCATACAAAACAGGAATCCCTGTGACAAAGGAGGAAAAATACTGAGTGATTTGCACATACCTCTGTAAAACTGAAGAAGAGGCCAATGCCACCAACGAATCTCAAAACCTCTCCAGCATATTCTCCTATTATTGGAGCACACGGTGAGCATGGGTGGCCGCTTTTAACACAGCTCTGTATCAATTAAAGAAAAGAACTTTTACTCCAAAGTGTATTTATAAAGAGCACATAAAACTGTACACAATATCTGGGGATATCATATCCAATCTGAGTCCTTTTTTTTTTAGAGTGCAAGTTTCTAAGACCGCCCCAAGACTCCCGTCTCCTGGTATCTATTCCCTATAGAATGCCTCCTCTTGAGCGTGGGTAGCACTTGTGAATGTGATGGGACGGTCACTCCCATGTCTATGTTGCATTACACGTGACTGCATCCCAACAGCATGGAGAGATTCTCACGGTGACTTTGATGCTGCCACGTTATAAAAGGGTGGCACGGTTAGGACCCGAGAGCAGCTTCTAGTTGCTGAGAAAGACTTCCCACCAACAGGCAGCAAGAGAACAGGGGCTTTGGTCCTACAACCATGAGGAAGTGAATTCTGCCAACCACCACTGAGCTTGAGAGAGGCTCCCAAGTCTCAGGTGAGACTGCAACATCAGCTAACAAACACCTTGATTTCAGCCAGGTGAGACGTTGAGCAGAGGACCCAGCTAAGCTATGCCCAGATGCCTGACCCACGGAAACCGAGATAACAAATGAGTGTTTTTCTGAGCCACTAAATTTGTGAGAATGTGTTACGCAGCAACAGAAAAGTAATACAGACCCCCCACAAGGAGATAATCTCACAAAAAAGGCCTCCTTGCCGGGCTGTCCAGCTCAGAGCTCAGGGAGGTGATAATAGGAGTTTCCCCAAAATCTAAACACACATGATCTGAGCTACTGTTATTTCTCTCTCACGACTTGTTCTAAGAGGAACAGAATGGGAAGAAATCAGGGATGGTAAACCAAAAGGTTCTGTATAATAACAATAAACAAAAGCTTGAAATACATAGCACTCTGGAGAGTGGATATTGGAGAACAAGCGAATGATACAACAGTGAATATGTAAATATAATACATGTAAAACAATTTTGAAACAATTTATCATCAAAAAGACTATTTCTTCCATGTTAATCATAATTCATCCATATGTAATACACTTCCAAAAGAATATTTTATACTTTGTACTTACAGCCAGACAGGTGTCATTTGGGTTAAAACTTCGGAACCCACAGCAGTTTAAATTTCTCTGGATATCATTTCGAGCACTTGCTGTATTATTCCAACCAACCTCCAGAAGCTGACCCTAGAAAATGTATTTAATCTATACATTAAAAGGTGTCATTCCTGCATTAATTGTATAAAGCTAGAGCCTATAACTTTTAGTACTGAGTGTACCTGAAATAAATGTTCTTTATAAAATCATCATATTTAAAATTATAAAACTTTTCAAAGGCTTATCTCTCAATCTGCAACAAAAATTAAGGCACTATTTCTATCCCAAGAATGAAAAAGTCTTAATTTGTACATGCAATTTAAAAGCAGCACTTGGTTCAAAGGCATAATTCTCAGAGTGTAACAAGACAAACCTTCTGTTGCCACAAGACAGAAACCTGTATTCCTCTACCCAAATTATAGTTTGAAAAGAATCATTGCTAGAATGGAACTGCAAACATTCTGGAGCAAATGTTTCATTGCATAATGGTGGGTACAGACTAGGGGAACATGTTTTAGCAGTAGCTCTTTTTACCCAGTGAGAACAAATTTCTATTTAGAAGATACAAAAAATAGCAACATCTGATGGTGTCTTCGACTGCAATCAGCTCCACTAATGCAATTAGGAATAAGAGAGTTTAGCTATTCACAGTGAAATAGCATTCTGAGCACGAAGAAATGATTTTCTATTCTAATCATTTCTCTCCCTTTTTTCATACTCATGCTATAATATGTTCTATAACAAAGCAGAAGAAAAAAGTCTTTGCTTACCTGTTGCTCCTGGTTCAGGGCTAAACAAGCACAAGATACAGAAAACTGAACAATAAATACAAGTAAGAGAATAATCATATACTGAGAGTTACAAGTTAAGGATATTTCTAAATACTCTTAAAATAGCATAAAACAGAGGTACTGACAACTTTAGAATGCACTGGAAGCAATCCATCCAGAAAACAGAACAGATGGCACTTAGAGAAAGCACAAACAGGCTGCACATTATTATTTTGATAATACACTGTAGCTAGAAGTACGTACAGAAAAATGCTAATAATGATAATTATATAATAAAACATATCTATTAGAGTTTCATTCAGAATAAAATAAAAATTCTTACATATATAAAATAGGAAATAAGTATAGATAAATATATGCAAGCTTTCTTAATATTAAATTAAAAAGAACTGTGAAATTCTCAACCAAGTATTAATGTGTTTACAAAGGGCCTAGAGGTCACTCAATCAATTCAACTTAACTCTGAATTTGCAATACAGAAATAGGACTATACTAAATTTGCAGACTACATTCTTCATGATGTGAAGAGGCACAGTGGGAATATGGGAATATACAGTAACTTTACCCTAAGGTATATTCCTAATAGTGTGTGAACAAATACGCATAACACTTGCCAGGAGCTGCTTTCTGGCAATTCATTTCCTAATGATAACATTAAACTAGTTGTAGCTATCAAAATAGTAATCAATAATGAGTAAGAACCCAATTGGGGTAAAAATACCGGCTTTAAAAAAGGATACAAAAAATAGCAACACCTGATGGTGTTTTACTGCTCCAATCAGTCCCACCAATGCAATCAGGAACAAGAAGATGCCCACTGCAATGACCACGCCAACTACCCGCAGACTGGAAATCAGCCCGAAGCCAATGCCCCATGCAGCAATTCCAATCAGCAACAGACTAACCAACTGCAAGAACAATGGG
>CAUYSK010098950.1:0-32775 GCA_963575035.1 Avahi laniger
AAATTAATTGGACAGCTAAAAATATATAGAAAAAATTAGCCGGGCATGGTGGCGCATGCCTGTAGTCCCAGCTACTCGGGAGGCTGAGGCAGAAGGATCGCTTGAGCCCAGGAGTCTGAGGTTGCTGTGAGCTAGGCTGACACCACGGCACTCACTCGAGCCAGGGCAACAAAGTGAGACTCTGTCTCAAAAAAAAAAAAAAAAAAAAAAAAGAATGTGATATCATCAGCAGGACATTCTACATAGATCATATAAAATAGTTCCAGAAAATAAGGACTGATCAATATTCTGTGCCATGCACACTTTATTATCTCAGTCCTTTAAGGCAGCAATGTCACCAACCTGAAAGATGATAATCAGTCATATTAAGAATATCCAACTAAGACTTCTCCAAGTCCATGTTTATGAGACAATCTTCCTAATGTAATCTTTGTCCAGTGTAGCTACCCTCATGAATGTGTGGACAGATCATTTGACATGAGTATTCCTGTCTGGCAGTAGAACCAATATTCTGGTTTCTCTAATAATCTTTTTTTTTTTTTTTTTTTGAGACAGAGTCTCATTCTTTTGCCCGGACTAGATAGTGAGTGCCATGGTGTCAGCCTAGCTCACAGCAACCTCAAACTCCTGGGCTCAAGCGATCCTCCTGCCTCAGCCTCCCGAGTAGCTGGGACTACAGGCATGTGCCACCATGCCCGGCTAATTTTTTCTGTATATTTTTAGTTGTTCGATTAATTTCTTTCTATTTTTAGTAGAGACAGGGTCTCGCTCTTGCTCAGGCTGGTTTCGAACTCCTGAGCTCAAAGAATCCGCCCGCCTCGGCCTCCCAGAGTGCTAGGATTACAGGCAGTCACCACGCTCGGCCCCGAATAATCTCTTATAACATCAGTCTGCTCCAAAAGACTGATGAACTCCAGGTATCCTCTGACAAAATCTAGTTTGGGGCCTTGAAAAACTGATTACTAAACTCTAGGAAATGTTTGCCAAGGCCACCTAAATAAAGCCAGCTGCCTCTCTAGGTAGCATTTCAATTTTATTTTGCCCCAACTTTAGCATAGGCTAAATTATCCCAGGTTTTTCAATCATTCCTCATATAAAATGGCTTCCAAATCTTTCAACATTTTGATCTTCTGCTTAAAGTATATTGCCCAAACTATAAGTGATACTCAAAATTTGGTCTGATAAGTATAAAATACAGTTAAACTGTGATGCCCTCATTTTAGCCATTATACTTGTTTTTAATCCTACCCAAGATCCTATTAGTTTTATCTACTGACAACTAAGGCACACAATGCTTATAGTGAAGTTGCCATCAAATCAAACTCAACTTTGCCCCATATAAAATGTTTACTAAGTCTCACAAAGTCCTTATTTACCTAAGTGTTTTCTTTTAAAATCAACTCTTTTAGCTCTATTAAATTTTACCTAGACTTTCAGTTCATCATTTCGGCCTCCTGAAATTTTTGACTCTGGCTCTGGCAATATACTTCTCCCAGCAGCACTACTTGCTGATAAACATGTTTCTACTGATAGTCTTGTAGAAAGTAAATAAGACTTCTTCCCTACTTCAGAGAATACACATATTTGGATTTAAAAAAGAAATGTATGTCTCCCAAGACAGCACCTACACTCTGAATGGTGAAAAGAACTGAGAAAATGGAAAGGAAGGCTGCTAGAAAAGCCCTCCATGAACATGGGCCTCTTTAAGTTGCAGACTTCCTAAGCATCTTAATTCCAGATACTTCAGGGTGACAAGGAGTATACTCTAAAATGAAAGATCAGTTTAATTAATAATTGCTGGAAAAAACCATAAAAGCTTGTAGTGTAATTCAAATATGGATGAAATTGAATTTTTATTTAAAAATGGATCTAATCAGCTGATTCCCTAAGGATATTTTACAGCTTTATCTAATGTATCAGTTATGTTAGGAAAATCACAAACATTTTAAATACAAACCTATAGCAAAGTTTGGTCAAAATAGAAACCCATTCCAGGTATAAACAAATCTAAAGGTATTAATAATAGCCATTCTTCAATTTTATGATGTGAAAGTCCATTATTTTGTTTAGTTTAATGATATAAGGATACGTACATATCTGGATTATATATAGGTCAGATATCTATTATATAACATTTTCCATACTAATCTATGTGAAATTTAAAATCTCCATTCATTAGTTAATCTCGATGAAATTTAGGCCAGAATAACTACTGTGAACTAAAACAATTAGTAAAGTCTAGATTTTATAGTAAGATCTTCATTTTTAAGACTAGTTAGAAATGGCATTTGTGCTAACATTTCAGTGCTTGAAATTGGTTCTTTTAACCTTTTGAAATCTTAGAACTTTTAAATTAAAAAAATTTTAATTTAAAAATTCTATTTTTAAAAGCTACACCAAGAAGGTGAGACATCAGCAAAATGGTGGTGTAGGCAGCTCCAAGTAAAATTAACTAAAAGAGATCCCCAGTGACATCCATTATAATCAAACTGTTGAACAACAAAGAGAATCTTGAAAGCAGCAAGAGAGAAGTAATTGGTCTTGTAAAAGGGGTTCTCAATATGATTAACATCTGATTTCTCATCAGAAACCATGGAAGACATTATCAAGAAAAAGAAGGGACAACCTACAAAATGGGAGAAAATATTTGCAAATCATACAATTGATAAGGGTTTAATATTCAGAATATAAAGAACTTCTCAAACTCAACAAAAAGACAAATAATCCAACCAAAAATGAGCAAAGGGGCTGGGAGTGGTGGCTTATGTGTATAACCCTAGCACTTTGGGAGGCTGAGGCAGGAGGATTGCTTGAGGCAAGGAGTTTGAGACAACAAGGCAAGCAACAAAGCAAAACCCCAATTTGAAATAAAAAAGGCAAAGGACTTGATTAGGCATTTTTCCAAAGATATACAAATGTCCAAAAATGTCCAATAAGCACATGAAAAGATGCACAACATCATTAGTCATTAGGGAATAGCAAATCAAATCCACAATGAGTTATCACTTCACACCTAGTGTGGTGGCAATAACTAAAAATAAAGAAATGGAAATATGTGTTTGCAATTATGTGGAGAAACTGGAACCCTGGTGAATTACTGGTGGGAATGTAATGTAGTCACTGTGGAAAATGGTTTGGCAGTTCCTGAAAAAGTTAAACATAGAACTGCCATATAACCTAGCTGTTCTACTACTCAGTCTTATATCCAAAAGAAATGAAAAGAGGGACTCAAATAAATATTTTTAAGCCAATGTTCACTATCACATTATTCGTAATAGCAAAAAGGTAGAAACAAGTCTTGACTAACACATAAATGGCTAAATGAAATGTGGTATATCCATACAATAAACTATTATTAAGCCATAAAAAAGCAATGAAGTACTGATATATGCTGCAACATGGATGAACTTTGGAAATACTATGATAAGTGAAATAAGCCAGTTACAAAAGGACAAATACTTTATGATTCCACTTATATGAAATATTTAGAAGACACAAATTCATAGAGATAGAAAGTAGAGATTACCAGGGGCTGGGGGAAGGGAGAATGGAGAGTTATTGTTTGATGGGTACAAAGTTTCTGTTTGAGTGATGCAAATATTTTGGAAAGAGTGGTGACAGTTGTATGACATTGTAAATATAATTAATGCCACAGATTTGTACACTTAAAAATAATTAATATGGCATATTTTGTGCTATATATATTTTACCACAATTTTTTAAAAAGCTGTATCAAAATTTTAACAAACTAAATTAAAAAAGAAATGGTAAACACATCAGTAATCTTTGGGAAAAGCAAATTTACCTAGTGTTACATATCAGGAATGTGCAACACACATCTAACACTTAAAAAGAAATACATACCTGTTTCAAAGCTGAGAGTTTTGGGGCATGCTGAATATCATGAAGAGAAGAATTCTGAACTGCCAGTTTTTCAGTAGTGCTCTTGAACTCCGGATGTTGAGGTGTTAAGACTAATGCTGGATGGTTGCACAACTTACGTAAGTACTGTAATGCCTTTAAGAGAGGGGAAAAAAGTATATACGAGTCCATTTCACATACCACAAATGTTTATATCTCTGTATCTTTTCCTATGCTATTCTGTTTAGAATGTCTTTCTCCCTGTTCTCATTTGGCAAACTTCTACTCATTCTTCAAGAACCAGTTCAAATGTCTCCTCTATGATTTCTGTGCAATCTGTATATATTTCTATAAGACATTTATAACTTGTATAAATTATACTGTTTATGCCTGTATCTCCCACTAGACAATGAACTTCTTATGGCAAAATGAGTGCCTTATACATCAGCTCCTTTAAAACCCTTTCCCACTCAAAGTGACTGATAATGCAGACAGATGCTTCTGGAACTAGGCATCAAATTCAGGGAGCATAAAAATTTCTTGAGCACTCTGGGAGGCTGAGGTGGGCGGATTGTTTGAGCTCAGGAGTTCGAGACCAGCCTGAGCAAGAGCGAGACCCCGTCTCTACCAAAAATGAAAGAAATTAATTGGACAGCTAAAAATATATAGAAAAAATTAGCCGGGCATGGTGGCACATGCCTGTAGTCCCAGCCACTTGGGAGGCTGAGGCAGAAGGATTGCTTGAGCCCAGGAATCTGAGGTTGCTGTGAGCTAGGCTGACACCACGGCACTCACTCTAGCCAGGGCAACAAAGTGAGACTCTGTCTCATAAAAAAAAAAGAGAACCTTGGGAAAGTGCCTGGCATGCAGTAAGTGATCAAAGGAAGGAAACACAAGAAATGGAGAAGAGACTGACAGTAGGAGGTACAGTTCAAGAATTGGCACATGGCCGGGCACGGTGGCTCACACCTGTAATCCTAGCACTCTGGGAGGCCGAGGCGGGAGGATTGCTTGAGCTCAGGAGTTCGACACCAGCCTGAGCAAGAGCGAGACCACTGTCTCTACTATAAATAGAAAGAAATTAGCCAAACAACTAAAAACAGAAAAAGCCGGGCACGGTGGCGTGTGCCTATAGTCCCAGCTACTCGGGAGGCTGAGGTAGGAGGATGGCTTAAATTCAGGAGTTTGAGGTTGCTGTGAGCTATGATGATGCCACAGCACTCTAGCCAGGGCAACAGAGTGAGACTCTGTCTCAAAAAAAAAAGAAAAAAAAAATTGGCCCATGCACATATTGTTTTCTAAGTTTTTGTGCTACCTTCATGTTTACTTCTCATTTTGTATACAAAAAATAACAGCGAATAAGGTAGAACTCTATTCACTACTGAGGTAGACAGTAATGAAATTATATTTGGAAAAAAAAGGCTAGTTCTTTTCTCTTTGCCTTCTTGCTATGATGGAACTGGAGTAGTGCAGGGATGGAAGCACAGACTTTGGATTTTGTAGTGACTACTTATGCCTTTACACGGTACTTGCCCATCTCTGTATAAACAGCTCCCTTTGCCTAGTATGCACTCGCCCTTTAATCCACCAAGTAAGAATTCAGGGCCTAGTTAAAAACCTAAGCAACTTTCCTGACCTACTCAGAACAAATTTAAAGCTCTTTCACCTATGTTTCCACAATTCTCTGTTTAAATAGTTGCATTACAGAACTTCTCATACTAGCTGGCTACTTGCATGGGTTCCTCTACTCAACTGGGAGCACCTTGATATTCCAATGCCTAGCACAACACCTAGCCCACTGAAACCATCCTTAAGTGTCTGCTGAATGGATATGCCTGAGTAATGTGTATTCAGTTATGATCAAGGTAGCAACAAAACAAAAAACAAAAGTAAGGCTGAACACTCACTAAAAAGGAAAGCAAAATGCTGGAAGGAATGAAGGAACAAGGAGATGATCATAGGGCATAGTAGAAGGCACAAAATATTAATATTAAAGAGATTAAAAATCGACTGTGTAATCTTTTGTGTGCTCAGAGAAGTGACTGCGGCTAAGCAGTTAAAGTACCACTGGAATAATTCAGACTATTATGTGCTTTATATACTTATCCCATGTACTGCCCCCAACAACCCTATCAGGTAGTACTCTTATTACACCTCTTTTACAGAAGAGAAAATGGAAACTCAAGGAGCTTAAACAAATAAGGTCACACAACTAGTGGCAATGGAGGTAAGTACAGAAATGATTTTTTTCATCACAACTGACTTTCATAATAGGCAATTCTGCACACAGTATGGAGGCACTACATACAGAAAATACAGACAGTTGTGGAAAAAACCAAATAGCACAAGAGATTCATCTGAGGGAGCAAAACTCAAGGGCAGAAAAAAAGGCCTGAACAAAAAACAAACCAAAGCCAAGGTGGTAAGAATTCCGTGAGTTCTATGCAGGAGTTAGCTACATCAAACAGTCTGCCGCCCTAAAGTTACAAAGCCTAAGTCAGGGATGTCCCTGGAACTTTAGGAAGGAAGGCTCAAGAGTAATTAACTCGTATTCTCTCAGAGCTTTTGTTTCCCAAACCATCTGTTCTCAGAAGTGATAATACAAAATGGATAACTCCTTGATAAAAATACTGACCATAGTGTTAATGTGTGAGAAGATAACGAAAGCCTCTCCAAGTTGGGGAAATGCAACTCTTGTCTGCAGGCATCTCTGGCTACATTCTGTAATTTCCCATTTGAGGAATGCCTGGTTTTGCCTACCTTGCAAAGACGGATTTGTGAAGGAAAGTCTTCTATTAGCTTTCACTCCAAAGTCTAAAGCCTCAAATGCCACAACCCTCTGGCTTACCTCCAACATGACACTTCTTATACTGACAATTGTTTGTTCCTGGTATACCTCTCATGGTACTGTGAGCAACTTCAGGGTAGGGCAGCTCAAGACCTAGCACAGGGCTTGACACAGGAGTTAAAAAAATATTATGGATGGGTCAGGTGTGGTGGTTCACACCTGTAAATCCCAGCGCTTTGGAAGGCCCAGGGGGGAGAATCACTTGAGGCCAGGAGTTCAAGGCCAGCCTCGGCAACATAGTGAGACCCCCATCTCCATAAAAAAATAAGAAATAAAAAATTATGGGTGGTAAATGAATACTGTCCTTTGTCTATTTAATACTTGATAGACAGTTATTTATTAAAAGCGGTAATCCAGGATTTACAGAGGAAGAAGTTACAGAAAAGGCAAGGTTGGGGATAAGTGAACTATGGTTAATGTTTAAGTTTTTTTCTGGATTAAAAAATGTATACGACAGAACCTACAATGATTGACAAGGTAAGCCTATTAAAGCTGAGGTTGAAATTCAGTAAATAATTAAGTCTAAAGATTAGGCATGATTCCCATTTAAAACAAAAGCCAGCCAAACAATGAGGTTGTATGGTATCTTCAAGCTTGCCAAACTTGAGGTGGACAAACAAAATATGGCTTTGACTCTACCCACACACAATACTTCTTAAAACAATGCATTTTATTAACCACCTCTTAGATGAAGACAAAGACTACCTAAAAAAAGAACACAGAATAAAAAGTGAAGAGTAAACATATATGTGCCATTAAAAAACCTGTAATCATGAATTTCTGCTTTGGGAAAAAGCCCCAAAACAATAGAAAACATGTAAAAATAAAATGTAATATAGCCACAACATATGTGAAACATTCATGGCACATGCAATTTCTTGTTTTTATTTTCTAAATCTTTGAGAAATAATGTCTAATTATGGTGAGAATACTTGAGGTCTACCCTCTTAAATTTTTAAGTGTACAATACATTGTTGATTATAGGTATAATATAATGTTGTATAGAGCTTATTCATTTTGCTTGACTGAAACCCTCTCCCCTTCAATTTCTTGTTAAAAATATTACTTTTGTTTTGATCTGTTCCATCTAAGTGTATGGGGACTATGTAGGCATTTCTTTAATTGGTGCTTTTAAAATCTCTTTAGTTGGAAAAATATGTTTTACATTTCAAATACTTTACTCAGTAAAAGCCATATCCCCAATTTTTTTAATCTTGGGAAACTTAAGTGTTATTTATAAATGATGTTTCTGAGGGTTCTCCTTCAAAAATGAATTCAAGTACTTAGCTTCAAACATTGTTGTAAGTTAGGTAGAATGGCCAAGCTGGAAAACAAAAAAAAAAATCACATGACTTGCAGGCCTACTAACAATCTTCGCTTCTCTGAGATCGAGCTCTAGAACTTGTGCTGCCTATCCACAACAGTCCAAACCCCTCCTCTAGAACTAATGCTTTAAGGGTCCTCACATACTATCATAAGCTTTTCCTAAGGCAGGGCAAGAGACAGGTTTAGACATTTCCTCCTTATCTTTATCCCTCAACCCCTGCACAACTCCACCTACCTTCAGTGGAAGTATCTTAACGTGTTTGTTTTTCCATTTGATGGGTGGTAGATTTGCCATCTATTAATACTCAGGAAAACTGGTAGCATGACAGCAGGTTTACCCAAAACAAAAACTCGTCTGTAAATATATCTCTTCTTTGCATTTCAGAGACACTTCAGTTTATTGCATCAGAAATTCTACCCCCAAATATTATAGAGTATAGCTATACTGATCATGTAATCTCCTCTGATTCTAAATTTTTTAAATGAATATTTCTCACTTGGTAATCAATTCAAACTTTTTTCTACTTTCTGCTTATTAAATTCATTTATTCTATTAACAATTCATTCCACAACTATTATGTGCTACAATTGAACAGGAAGTATTGTAGAGTGCAACAAATGAATAAGGCATTGCCCTTGACCCTAAAATACTAACAATTTAGTGGGCTGGGGGAAGAGAGGGGGAGAGCTTCTTTAACAATGATAGCACACTGTGTTATTGTGTTATAATAGATGTATTACAGACTCAAAGGAGCAAATGTGAAAACTTCCCAAAAGCTAGGTCTAAAAATAAAAAAGAGTAGGTACGGGGGTAAGAGGAGAAAGATATACAAAGATAATGTATTTCTTGATAAACTTATATTTTAACACACGGATTTATTTTAAAAGATTGCAACTGATACAAAAGGGAAATCAAAATAGTCACTGGCTAACAGCTTATAGTGATTTGTGTAATTTAAGCTACAGGAAGCCTACAATCTATTAGCAAACCACACAGTTGTGTGTCATGTGCTTTTGCTTTCCCTCTAATCTTTTGACTTGCATGCCAAGAAAAGAAACTCAAAAGCCATTTACATCCTTTCTTAGAACAATGCTTGTTCTTGCACTGCACTAACCAATGACTTAGAAATAATTAAGACCAATTATCTTGAAAGCCATCAAACTGTAATCTGCAACCACTTCATCATGGAAAGAGGCATAAGAATGTTCTAGGTTAATACCAAGGTCAGTAAACAAAGACATGGTCGACATGGCGCAAGTATACCATACACTATGGGCTCAAATCCTTAAATGCATCAAGTATAACTATGTACATTTAATAGGATGGGGTGGGAAGAAGAAAGAAATACAGCTAATCACAAGCATTGTTTTGGAAGGCATCTAAGTTCTAAAGTTTGTTTACCCAGAAACATTTATATGTATGAGAAAGGTTACTGTTGTGGAATGGAAACAAGGGTTAAAATGAAAAAATATACATTTCTTTTTGAGATGGGGTCTCAATATATTACCCAGGCTAGTCTCGAACTCCTGACCTCAAGTGATCCACCTGCCTCGGGAAATACACATTTAAAGGCAAAAGGGATGACATGCTATATTGCTGAAAATTGATCACTTATTTTGATCAAGTTACTGTTGATGAGCAAATGATATAAGGTTAACGTTTAAGGTATGTTTCCACATGGAAGTACACAGAGATAACAAATCTGCATTTAACCATATTATGTTGGAATACAGCCAATTTATTAGGAGCACATATTTCACATAAAGCAAGGGCCATCTGTACTTTATATTCATGAATTCACACCTACAATATCTAAGCTCTGGCACGGGGGGGGAAAAAAACGCTCTTGCCTTTCAAAATGTTCACCCTGAAGTTTTATCCTGGAGTAGGAATTTGTCAATGAAACATGCATCTTTGGACAATGCGTAGGTTCAGTCGTCCCTCAGTATCTACAGGGGATTGGTCCCATGACCTGCCATGGACACCAAAATCCACAACACTTAAGTCCTGATATAAAATGGTGTGATATCTGCATATAGCCTGGGCACATTCTCCTGTAATACTTTAAATCATCTCAAGATTACTTATAATACCTAATACGATGTAAATGCAATGTAGTCATTATACTGTATTTTTGTTATATTGTTAGTTTTTATTGTTTTTTCGAATATTTTTGACCTGAGGTTAGTTCAATCTGAGGACATCAAACACTTAGATACTGATGGCCAACAGCAACTTCCTCAGAATATTTAGAGAAAAGGAGGGGGAAAAAGCTCATGAGAATTGCTTTTGAACATCTGAGAAGGGAGGTGATGAGAACAGCACAAAAACAGGGTGGAAGGGAGGAAGGAGGGGCTGAGAAAGCAGAGGAAGAGACAATGTAAGGAGCCAAGAGTGACGTAAGACACTAAGATCAAGTAACTGTGGCAGCCAAACAGGCCAGGCCACACCCTCAGAGAGCTATGTGGCTTATTTCAAGGGGGTGGAACACTGAGCAAGTGAACAATTTTGGTTTTGTTAAACTGAAAGGTTGCACAATCCTATACATGGGGGAAGGGGAAAAAAAGGGGGTGTTTTTCTTATATAGAAAAAGTTAGGATGTAATAAATAGCTATCATTTTAAAAAATATTAAACAAAAGAGAATAATTAAATCATAGGAATATGGTAAGTCAAAGCAAAAATAATTTGGCATTGTTACTATTTCAGAAAGGCAATGCATATACCTTACATATGAAAATGAAAGACTGAAAACTTTGAGGAAAAGAAACATAAACTCTATGTAAACCCAGAGCATTATTTATTGACTGTCATGATAAAGCTTTTTATCCTGTGGACTATGCCATCCTTTAAACAAGAAACTCTCATAAAGTATACAGACAAGTATTTGGGGGTACGTGGATCAGTGTAACATTCTTTGCTCCAACTTTAAATTTGGCAGCTTATAGAAATAATTCTCAATGGCTGGGTTTTTAAAACTTACTCCAAGATAAGCAGGACTGTGACTCCTGTGGGCTATTTCCAAGTTATTAATCTGAAACAGCTCTCAACCCCTTTAAACTGATTCCTGCTGGTCCAATATAATAAATGATACGATGCTTTGAAGTAAAAAGGGAGGGGAAAGGGAGATAGAAGGCCCACACCAACATCCTTTGGAGGTGCTTTTAAGTTTTTTAAAAAACTGCAACTGGGAAGCCGTAAGATAATATACACTTACTACTATATTTTTCAATTATTGGCTAGAAACTACAAAAAGGATTTTGGAAAGGCCTTCTGCCAGAAGCAAATTACTTTCTTCGATTTCAAGTTTAACAGTTATTACCTTTACACTACACTCTCAGAAATGAAAGTTGAAAAACAGTGACGTATCTCAAGCTTTTTGTAGGTGATTTAATACATTAATCAAATCTATTCATTCTTCTAAGCATTAGTACCTTCCTACAGGAGTTGGAAAAAGACACTATACATTCAACAAGTGTTTGCTTTTGCCATGACACAAAAGTCAAGATGTACCTGATAAACCAGAAAGAAGTCAGTGCACATAGACTGGTGTTTTTAATACAGTCAGAACAGAGCAACCATCTGTAGCTTAACATTTTTGCTTATCAGCTTAAAAACAGAAATTTGTAGCTAGGGCTCAAAAGAGGAATCTAAACACACAAACCTCTCTCAACATCAAGTCATTATATATTTCATATCATTAGTAAGAAATACTTATGGAAATACTATTATTTCAATAATTTCCAAAAATTCTATAAACTTAATTGCATCTTAAAGCAATATAAACTGCTTAAAACTTACAAAAGAATTTCCAAATCGCAGTCATAGTCAATAACTAGAAACCAGGTTTTCTTCAAGTCACAAGTTGTGGGTTAGATAGAAAGGAGGTTCTTTCTATAAAGGTGGAGAGTTGTTATAGAGGCCCCCACATAAAGCCAGAATCTTGAAAGGCTCATCCTCAGTTAAAAGGTAGACCAAGGGAAGAAAAAAAAAATCTATCCACTAACAGGGGGAACTAAAAAAAAAACCCAAATCATACAAGCCTTATCTGTCTTTTCTAGAATGCTGAGTGGAAAAAGAAAAAGTTTCCATTGCGAATCTTTAATAACAAGCCTACTCTCACAAGGATTTGGGATTTGAATTTACACACCAGCATGGTCCAGAAAGCCCCAAACCAAGAGAGGAATATGAAGTGCTCTTACGTTGGTAGCAACCTGAGACACCTGGCAAAAAGGAAGCATAAATCTTATCTGGAGAAAAGTGCTCTTGAAACAGGTTGTCTAAGGAGTCCCACAGATAAAAGCCTGCCAACTTCAAAATTCAGAATTACAAAGCACATGAGTAAACAAACCACCTTAAAAGTCAGCAAACAACAGAGCAATTTGATACCCCCCCCAGAACTGCAGACAATGGGATAATTAAACATAGAATATAAAATAAGTATCTTTACAATGTTCAAAACCCTTGAAGATAGAATTGGAAGCATGGGACAGAAAGATGCTTTAAAGACCAGCAGGTTTTAAAAACTGAGTTGAAAAAACTTCTTGAACAGATTAAATGGTACACTAGACCCAAGAGGAAAGAGAATAAACTAGAATATAGATTGAAAAAACTAGCCAAAATAGAGCACACAGAAACAAAGAAACAGAATATGCAAAATAGAGGCTAAGAGACAGAGAGAGTAAAGTTCAACATACCAGAGTTCCCAAAGAGGAAACAGATTGGGGAAGATGTCATATTCAGGGAGACCATGGCAAGAAACTTCCCAGAGTAGTCCAGAGACAGATTGCCTACAAAGGACTGACAATTAGACTCATAGCAGACTTCAAGATAAAAATTTTAAAAATAAGACAAATGTGAGAAGATAACTTTCAGCCTAGAATTATATATCTAACAAAACTATCTTTCAAGATTAAGAATAAAATAAAACATTGTCTCACTAAAGAACTTTATAAACTCACTAAAGGAAATTTCAAAGGATGAATTCCAGGAAGAAAGAAATTAAAACTGAAAGGAAGAGCTGAGATGAAAGAAAAAAGAGTGAGTGAAGAAATTGGAATGAATACATAAGAAAAAATTGATAAACACATAATTTTTAAAACACTAAATACAACAAAAGCAATAACAAATGTAGGGGGTTAAAAACAAAGTGACCTAAAATCCTGGTCAATAATGTCATATAAGATAGGAATGGAAAATAAGAATGTTTTAAGATTCTTGTATGGTTCAGAATAAGGGAAGAGACAACTATTATTAACTTTAGACTTTAAGAATGGATGTTAACATTTAAGGGTACCTGATAAAAGATTATCCAGAACATATTTTTTAAAACCACTAAAATCAATAGTAAAAAGACAAATAACCTAATTTTTCCTATTAGTAAAAGATCCAAACAGGCGTTTTGCAAAAGAATATCCAAATGACAAATAAATACATTAAGCAGTGCCCATCATCATTGGTCAGCAGGGAAATAAAACTTAAAACCACAATGAGATATCCCTATATACCCACTAGTATGGCTAAAATGAAAAAAACAAACTGTTAATGCCAAGTATTGGCAAGGATGTGGAGCATCTGGAACTCTTAAACACTGATTTGATGTGTCAATTAGTACAAATACTTTGTAAAACTGGCATTATTTACAAAAGTTGTAGACACATACTCTGTAATCCAGCCACTGCTTTCCCAGAAATACAGCCAAAGAGTTGCACATATATGAATACCAAAAACTATACACAAGAATGTTCATGGCAGAATTACTTTTAATAGCCCCAAACTGGAAACAATCCAGATACCCATCAGCAAAATGGATAAATTATTTTGTTCATAAAATGGAATACGGTACATACAATAAAAAGGATGAACTACTGTTACATGTAACAATATGGATGAATCTCACAGAAAAAATGTTGGGCAAAAGAAGCCAGATACAGAAGAGTAGATAATAAATGATTCCATCTATACACAATTTCAAAACAGGCAACAGTACCTTACAGTATTATATGTCAGGATTATGGCTAGTTTGTGGGGAAGCGGTAAATGTCTTAGAAGGCACATCAAGGTGTCTCTGGTGTTCTATCTCTTAACGTAGGTGGAATTTTTAACTACTCAGCATTGAGATATAATGGATTAAGAGATTCTCAGAATTTATTATACATCTCAAATTAGGATACTACGTATTCTAATTCTCCACATCAACAATACAATGAATGGATTGAAACACACAATGTAGCTTAAATTATCATAACGTTGAGTCACCATAGCCAACAGCAATGGTAAAGATGCTCCGTTGTCTGAATTCGACAGCTTTTCCCATCTTCAGATCCTGATACCATTTTTCAGTGATCAGAAACATTTTCAATAAATGCATAAAACATTTAAATCTTAAATTAGGTCTCACCCATTAAAAAAAATTAAGACATTGTTCAAACCTAAATTATATAAAATGAAAACAAAAACCAGCATGTAACCCACAGCAAATAATCAGGAATTATTTTTTTCTCTTTATCACATTCTCTCTGCTGGGTTAAGATTCTGAAATTTCTGTTCAAAACAAATATATTTCAGTGTTACACAATCTTGCCTTGTCACAAGAGAATTTTCTGAATTCTCAGTGTAACAGAAACTTACATTCATGTAGAGTACATGAATGTACTTTTGCCTAACATTGTTTTATCTCATAGTTCAAGAATCTGATAAGAATGTGATATGGGAACATATCTGCTAGTAGAGTGATACTTTCTGACAGGGTATTGAAGAGCAAAGGCTGGGAGAAGGATTCCTAGAAAAAAATAGGTTTGGTCTCATTCACTAACTTACTAAAATTGGTTAACATTTTGAAAATTTTTGTGGGTACACTTCATACTTTTTCTTTTTTTTTTTTTTTTTTAAGAGACAGGGTGGTCTTGCTCTGTTGCCCAGACTGGACTGCAGTGGCCAATCATAGTTTACCATAACCTTGAATTCCTGGGTTCAAGCGATCCTCCTGCCTCAGCCTCCCGAGTAGCTGGGACTACAGGCACATACCACCACACCCAGCTAATTTTCCTATTCTTCTGTAGAGAGGAGGTCTTGCTGTGTTGCCCAGACTGGTCTCAAACTCCTGGCCTCAAGCGATCCTCCTACCTGAGCCTCCCAAAGCGCTGGGATTACCAGTGTGAGCCACCTCACCCAAACCATACTTTCAAATTACGTAAAGACAGGTTTGTATTCTTAACAGTAAAAATCAGAGAGTCGTCAGCAGAACTGGGTTCTAGCTCTGACTCTAACTCAAAGGTCAGAGCTAGTTAGACTCTGGCTCTCATTCTAACTTACGGAATGATTTTGGCCAAGTTATTCAGTCTTTCTGGAAGAGCCTCACTTTGCTCAACTGAAAGTGAAAGGATTGAATCAGATGCCCTCAAAGATTTGATTTCAATATTCTGTAAGTCTAGTGAAGAATATATCTGACTAGAAATTTACAAGGATGATTATAGTACCCAGATATAGATAGTACACCAACACAAAAGTAAATAGTTAATCCTTAGTTAGCCAGTCCATTTGTTAAGATAGGTCTCTGTGCAAATGGACATCCCTTATTCCTCTACAAGCACCAAGATTTCATCTGTGTATTTCAGCATTTATACACATTGCAGGAAGAGTTTACCTTGTGTCAAGTACCTGTTTGCTTTACTCCTTACAAAAGTACTTCCTGAAGACGCTATCATTGTATGTTCCCAAAGGAAAGTTGACTCTAGTCAATTCTCTCTCACTTAGACTTCCAAGATCAACTAGCAGGAAGGAAAACAAAACAAAAACGAAAAAACACCAAACCACACAATCCTTTTCTAGGCTGCACTACACCAATAAAAGTGAGCATTATTGAGTAAGTTAATCCCTAAGCCCCCGTCCACTATGTAAACTGTCAGGGTTACCTGTATCTGCTTTGGCTGTAGTCTGTGGCTCCACCGGATGAGCTTCACCATCTGGAACACTGTGCCTTCATCCTTCTAAATCAAACAGCTTGGCTGGCTTACCTCCTTACCCCTACCATATAGTGGGACTTTGGCAGTTATAGGCACTAATATGAGAGAGACAACTGCGTTTTGTCACAGCATAGAGCTCAGGCTCAATGAACATCAAATACAGTTGAAAGGATCTTAAAAGCCATCTATTCCAATTCTCTCTTTTCACTTGTGAGAATTCAGAGGCACCCAAGGTCACTACCTAAGGTCACATAGAATGTACATTTCCTGACTCAAGACTAGTACTCTTTCTACTTTAACAAAGTTGCCTCTCAGGAAAGAATGCTCAAATTGGAATCTGCCCTCCTGTGGAACATATGTTGTCATTTCTCTGGGTCATCAATGAAACATTCCACCTCAACTGAGATAAGATACTGAAAAACAGTTCCAAGCTCTCTATCCAAATGTCAGGAAATGAATTTGTGCTAATGTGAGCAATCTACTAGTGTATCATTAGGTTTAAACAGACATCAAAATATAAAATCCTAAGGAGGTAATTAATATCGGTCCAGTGGTAATCAAAGATTTTTAGGATGGTGAGATGAAAGAAATATTCTGAAGCTGTCCCTAAAGCTTTGAGAAAGAATAGTGGAATGGTTAGAACATGGCACAAGCATTTGGTTCTTTATAATAGAATTATGTGGTTTGTAAAAGAAGTAGGAGAATTACTTCAATTGTAGCACTAGGCTAAAACAACTAAGTGCTTTTGGGACCTTCTTCTAAAAATTTATTCAGAGGAGGTTTCTCCTTGGCATTCAGTTTTTGCAGCATGTACACCCCACATTTAATCCACTCTCTGCCTACAGCCTAGTATTTAGCTATTGTTCACATTCTCATCTGGGCATATATCCAACCTCTTGCTCCATAAAACACTGGAATAAACCTTAATATAGTAGAAAATTAGAAAAACTAAATGAACAGAAGGAAAGCAAATACATTTTCACATGAAGTACAGGATACAGCTGTGATCTGTCAAGCTTACAGGACTATCTCTTTAGCTAACGGCAAAGTTACAGAACAATCTTTTCAGTTGAACAGGAAGCAGCAAGCCAAAAACAAAACAAAACAAAAAACCCAAAAAAAGTTCCCAAACCAACTGTATTCCCCTTCACTTCCAGCACACATTCACCCTTTGACCAAGTCTGTGTAATATACCCAATTCAAGTAGCTCTGATGAAGTGTCAGCAAGTCTATGGATGACAAGTACTTTGGGAGTCCACAGAATAACCTTTAATCACACTATCCCCAAATAAAAAACCATGCAGGACTAATGTGTTGACTATATTCTTCTGAACAAACAGGTTGTAGCAAGAATGACAAAATCAGCTTTGGCCCTCAAGAAATCCATACTTGTATGGATGATCTTTAGTGTCCCATTTCTGAAAGTCATTTCCATGGTACTAAAATATAACTAAAACATAGAATTTCCTTTTTTTTTTTCCCCTTCACAGGATACTATGTGAGCTAACAGACAAGGCACCTAACCTAGGCCCAAGGCAATATAAAGGGAGCGCTTCATAATGGATCTAACATGATTTATAAGTGACTTATTATATAAAACTTGTAAGTAATAATTGAAAAGGATGAGAGTTCGTCAAAGAAAGAAGCAGCAAAGTATGCTAGGTGCTGGGAGAGATTTTGGGACTGATGCTAATTTAACAGTAGTATTGATGATAATTTAACAGTAGTATGGCAGATCCTTCCTACAGCTCAACTTTAGAATGGGTTTGTGATACTGAAAAGAATCAGTTGGACGGATACTTAGATGCTGATTAGAGGTGCCCAGGTGCATCAGATCATATTCCAAATGGTAGTTCTACATACGTCAACGAGAGGCTGAAAACAAAGGAAATAGTGATATGCTCAAACAAGTGTGTTTAGAAAAGAGAGGAAGTGGAGAGCATTTTTTAACCAAGAAAATGTTACAGAATTACTTTCAAAATAACTCCCTTTTATTGAAAAGTTTTGGTTTCCCAGCTTACCTTCTGAATCAGAGGAGAGCACAGCAGTGTTTGCCAGTTTCACACAAAGTACTATCACTATCGGTATGATACACAAAAACAGAGCTAACTCTCAAACAGGAAGTCACCATCTTGACAATTAGATGATACACATTAGAAATGAAAAGATCACCAATATGCAAAAAGCAAAGAAAGAACACATGGAATAGAAAGAAGGAACTTCTTCTGAGTTTTTGCCTTCTCCCACTATAGGCTCCACAATTTACGAACAGCTGGGAAATTTCCTTTTCACAGGAAAAGGATGACTTCTTAGTTCACATTAAAGTGGAAATGACAAAAACTGACTGCATCAACACAGAAAAAAGGTGTTTCCTGAAAAAAGGAGACACAGCACTGCCTTTATTTGCCAAAAAAAAAAAAACCACCAAAAAACAAAGGAAAAGCAAAATAACATGCATATAGCAAGCAAAAAATATATATACATATATTTTCCAGAGATAAAGGAGAAAATAATTATATTGAAGAAATATTTCACAGTAGGAGTTAACCTCAGGGGATAATCATTTTGTCTCACTGGGTTATCTCAAGTGCAAATATGCTTAAGGGGAATGATAACATATTTCCACGTTATATTTATGCATGGATTTTTAGCTATAATTTTTGAAAACGAATATCTAGCTTCAGCTTTTCTCCACACACACACAAAAATATTTAGTTACTAACTTATCACTAGCTCTTATAGTTCAGAGTATTTCAAAAAATTGGTGCCTGAATAGTTTACTCTTTCAATTATTCTGATTCTTAACAAGTATATCCCTTCATTCAACAAAAAGTATTCTGTGAATGCCTACTATGTGCCATTTTACGTGCTGGGGACAAAGTAGAGAACAAGATCCCTGCCTTCATGGAGCTTTGCCTAGTTATGTTTTACTGACAGAGCAGTGGTTTTCAAACTGCAAAGTATAATCACATGAGGAGCTCTTAAAAAAAAAATTACAGTACCTGAACTGCACCCCGTACCATTTAAATCAGAATCTTGGAGGTGAGGCCCAGAAATCAGTCATTTTTGGCTCCCTAGGTGACTCCAAAGAATAATGTTTTAGTATCAGTAGAACTAGAGCATTAGTTCCCAATTTTAGGTCTTTAAAGGAATAGAGAATAAAAATAAGAATCCCTAGAAATATATTCCCCTATATTCTCCCAATCCTACCAACCAAATGTAAGGTTCATTGAGGGCACAGGACAATTTTCTCAGTGGGAAGGTGAGCACTTGTTATCCATAGCAGCACCTCCCCCACCTGCTAGCTTAGTCAAAGTACATTCCCTGCAGAGGGGGCTATCAAGCTTGTCATTTCTGCCTTCTGCTTGGGCGTCTAGGGAACTCAAAGAGAGGAATGAGTAGTCGTCTTGGGATATGCTGGCACACGTGAAGCATGCAGGGGTGCTTCTATAATACAATAAATATAGTATAAGAATGTTTTTAAAATTCTGTTTTGCTTATTACTTTTTAAGCCTTGAGATCAAGAAATCATACTAGCATCCAAATTAGCAAGAAAGGGTTAGGTGCCGTTATTCAAAATATACAATTAGGAAAAAAAATTAAATAATCCCAAATCAAGATGTTTTGGTTCTGAAAGAAAGAATAAATCCTTAGGAAATGTCCCAATCCCAAAGTGGGTATTATTAATAGTGTTGTGGAATTAAAGGGGACTCAAGCCAAAAAACAGGCCAAAAAATAAAGTCTTTTATAAAGCAAAATACAAGGGCTATCAGGAAAGTATGCAGCCATTGTTAATACAACAAGAACAGTTTGTGTGTCATATTGCATGGCTGGCTACTTTCCAAACAGCCCTCATATAGTCCCTTTAAATTCCATATTTTCATTAAAAGTTTAAAAAGTAATTTAAATCAACTAGCAAGAGCAAAGCGGGAACAACTAATTTTCCCTGATGAAAGGGCATTCTATGTATTTAAGTATCTTGTTAACACTAAAAAGTTGATTCATATAAAGAGTTCCCATTCTGGACTTGCACAGATCTTTCTAGTGAACGTGTCTGACGATATCTCAAAAGTTTCAACTACAAAGTGTGCGATTCCCTAGTTTACAAATGCCTGTGTCCTTCCAGTTCACTACACCCAAAGCCTTCTGCTCATGAGATTTTATTGCCAAGTCCTTCAAGCATGTCACTGATCGCTTCCTGGTTATCTCTCTCTCAGATGAGTCACAAGTATTTCTCAATATTTATACCATGTGTTATAACATCCACTACACT
The DNA here is from genome assembly GCA_963575035.1 of Avahi laniger. Lineage (NCBI taxonomy): Eukaryota > Metazoa > Chordata > Mammalia > Primates > Indriidae > Avahi > Avahi laniger. The sequence goes on from CAUYSK010098950.1 coordinate 20,272, forward strand.
CAGATTTTAGTACGGTATGCATCCTTTTGAAGTTTTTGAAGTAAATATTCTAAATGCTTAAGTATGTCCCATTGGGATGTCCGAAGAGTGTAACTGATGATACTATAGGCCATGACTTAAAAACAACATAATGGAAAAGTAACATCATACACAAACAGAAACCACAAAATCCACATTTCTGAGACGGCAGAGCCTTCGTTATAGTGTACTCCTTGCCAATTGAATAATATACTTAATGTTTTGTTTTTTTTTTTTTTTTCCGAGACAGAGTCTCACTCTTTTGCCCGGGCTAGAGTGAGTGTCATGGCATCGGCATAGCTCATAGCAACCTCAAACTCCTGGGCTCAAGGGATCCTTCTGCCTCAGTCTCCCGAGTAGCTGGGACTACAGGCATGTGCCACCATGTCCAGCTAATTTTTATATATATATTTTTAGTTGTCCAGATCATTTCTTTCTACTTTTTAGTAGAGACGGGGTCTCGCTCTTGCTCAGGCTGGTCTCGAGCTCCTGACCTTGAGCGATCCACCCGCCTTGGCCTCTCAGAGTGCTGGGATTACAGGCATGAGCCACCGCACCCGGTCCACTTAATGTTTTTTAACATGTAATGTTTATATACACAATTCAACCTGTGTTATAAATAATACCTTCTAAGTTTTCAAGACAATCTTTCTCTAACCTATGAATAAGGATAAAAGTTCTTGTGGCCAAAATACCCCAAAAAATAACAAAAAAAAAACACTTCTTGGTCAGTAAAAATGCTTTCCTGCATCTTTTCAAAGGAAGGAGAATTGTCCAGGGTAACTATTATTGAAAATTCATGGCAACTATTTTTGTATAAGTAACAACAATGTAATGTATTCAATGCAGAGAAAAGTTAATTGTCACATAATACTCAATTAGAAAAGTGTCAACCAGAGTTAAGAAGGGGTTAATATGGGGAAAATTGGGGGTATGAAGAAAGAATATCTGAGCATCACAGATTTCTTAAGAAATGTCCTGAGTCACTCCCCCAATCCCACCTCTTATCAACAAAGGCACCAAAAGATTTTACAACCAAAGGAACTCTTGAGGAAATCATTGGAAACTGTTAATAACCTAGAGTTTCCTTATACCATTGACCACAGGAATCCAAACAACTTTCTAATAAAGACGTGGGTCTGGAAAGAACCCAAAAGAATCTAATTATAATCCCATCTTCCCACTAGTATATAATCCCATATTTCTCCTTGTGGAGGCTGAATAAGACCAATCAAAAGGAGCATGGTGAGGTACTTTTGAAGCAGGTGGAGTACAAAGTAACTTCAAGTTTTACTTGGGAGAGGTTGAAAGTAACTTCAAGTTTTACTTGGGAGAGGTTGTAGGTAAGGATCTTGGAATTTAAATTTGTGCCAGTGGTTCCAAATTTAATACTTTCAAGAATCTATTTAGTGTTGAATAGACAAAAAAAATCTGCTTTGTACATTCCCGATTTCCTTCTGTTAACTCTTGGTCAGAACAAATTAATACTCTAAACCACAAAATTAATTTTTCACTTTCTATTGTAAAAATCCATTTCTTCCCCAAGCATAAGGACAGGTGTTCTTCTACTTCCAAAAATTATGTCTACTATTGTGTGTAATGGGGGAAAAAATCCTCACTTCAGCTGGGCTATCATCTTCAAAACAGTTTTAATTCCTAATATAAAAAGAAGACTAATTCTTTTAATCCTTGCTAGTTCTTATATGCATTTTCTTGCTTTTTATTAATGTCACTATTCATGTCTGAAATTGTCACTGTTTATGTCTGAAATTGATCATTAAAGGAATCAACTGATTAGAATAACACATCATTCAATCCAGGAACAGAAAGTTTGCAAATGCAAAATGGAAGTGAGTGACTCTCTGGTATGCACTTTATTCAAGAAAGTAAAGATTAAATACATTTGAGGATCATCAGAACCTGTTGTGAATTATGTCAGTTTAAGGATTAAGGCTTCCCTTAAACTTTGGAGCTGAGGAAGGGTGGCAGTAATGCAGCTAGTCATCAGATTACATTGTAATGTGATTTTGGATTAATGTCTTTGCTGACTTATAAAAATCTGTTTGCAATTCAACAGCCTTCAGGTCTAAGCTCATATATAAGCTACCACAGGCATTATATTAGTCTGCATGTTTAGCTAGGCCAAAAGATTTCATAGCGGTTAGCATGGATTTACAATAAATGTTCCATTGTACCATTACTGTCTTATTCTATTGAGAAAATTGGCATGATGAGCTTTTATGTCTTCTAATAAAATATACTGTGCAAAGAAAGTTTAGATTAGAAAAAGGTTAAACAGCTGCTTCTATCTGCATAATATCTTCCGGTTTACAATGTACTTTCACATTTATTATTTCATTTTATGCTCAAAATAACTTTTTAAAATTATAGTTCCATTACATAGACTAAGATCCATTTTGTGGCTTAGAGAAGTTAAGGGATTTACTCAAACACAGAGTTAGTAAGTGTCCGAGTTAGGGCTGGAATCTAAGTCTCTGATGACTGCCTTTGTGTTACCAGATAGGTGAGCTGCCATTGCTTTGTTTTTAAACCCAGGCTTTTCTTAAACTTATAATAGGAAACAAAATGAAGGAAAAATATGTTATTATTGCATAATAAATATTCATTAAAGACTCTGAAACTTAGATAATACCATCACTCAAATAACTTATACTGTGAAATTTGGCAACCCATATTTTTGATCAACTGCCAAATATGGAGTACTGTATTCAGTACTTAGCCCCAAATATGCATACTTTTAAGCAAAGTAATGTTCAGGAAGTACCACATGTAGTATTTCCGAAATTAAGGATAATAGTGATAAGTAGATGAGTGGTTTATGTAAGGACATTGATTTACCACTATCTTCTATGTTCGCACAATGCTATAATTCACAACACCTGGGCAAGAAATTTGACAGTTCAATCAAATATTGAGAATATACCTGTCTGGATTTTTATCATCATAGTTTATTTCTGTTTCTTGCCTTTCTGGCATTTTTTTTTTTTTTTTTGAGACAGAGTCTCACTCTATTGCCCAGGCTAGAGTGAGTGCCATGGTGTCAGCCTAGCTCGCAGCAACCTCAAACTCCTGGGCTCAAGCGATCCTCCTGCCTCAGCCTCCTGAGGAGCTGGGACTACAGCCATGCGCCACCATGTCCGGCTAATTTTTTCTATATATTTTTAGTTGTCCAGATCATTTCTTTCTATTTTTTAGTAGAGACGGGGTCTCACTCTTGCTCAGGCTGGTCTCGAACTCCCGAGCTCAAACAATTCACCCGCCTCGGCCTCTCAGAGTGCTAGGATTACAGGCGTGAGCCATCGCGCCCGGCCCTTCTGGCATTTTTTTCAGCTTGACATCATATCAAGAAAGATTTCAGCAGCAGTATCTAATATTATTGGACATTTACTAGATGTTAAACACTATGATAAACACTTTACATGGATTTCATTTAAGAATGAGAAAACTGGCTTTCTCTCAAGGTCTTACAGCTAGTTGAGTGATAAGAGAATATGAATCTAGGGCCTCTAACTCTAAACCCAGTGCTCCTTTCCATTACACACAAATAATATTAGCATTATCTGATAGCAGTAAAATATTATGTATCTAAGAGTTACAGCTCTTAATCTTTATACTACATTTGATTTCTGAAAACATATTATTATAAAATACATACTCATATTTATATACCATTCCCCAAAGGTAAATTTAATCACAGTTTGTCAGGTACTCTTTCACACATTTTCTCAGAATATATAAACAAACATTCTTATTCACATTTTCTACAAAAACTGGTATTATATATTCTATTCTACAGCTTAGTTTTTATAAATTAACAATATATAATGGGCATTTAATTCTAAGTCCATATACACAGAATGATCTCATTCTTTAACGGTTGCAGTACATGATTATGCCACAGTTATCCCTGAATTCCAGGTTGATCTTTTTTACATCATTGCCAACTTTGGTATAATAAACATCTTTGTTCATAAAACTTTGCACATTTTTTAGAAGTATAATAAAATATAAATTCCTAGAAATGGAACTGATGAGTCAAGGGGTAGGTACATTTAACCTGATAAATATTGACAAATTGCTTCCATAAAAGTTAAAACTTATTAACTAACATTCTTATCACCATGTATACATTAGAATTAAACCTTCATTTAAAATTTCTGTTTTAGGGGTATTTCATTGACTCTGATTTTGCCTATTGATGTGAACAATAATCCTCAAGGAAAATGAATTAGTCCTTCCATTATCTTCCCAAAGATTAGACTGGTGATAGTCAGTGATTGTTCCAATTACTGAGTGTTTTTCAAAGTTAAAAAAAAAAAATCAAGCTATAAAAACAAATTAATAATTCAAGTACATCCTGTGACAGAAACTTTACTACATGCACAGAAAACCAATATAGTTTTGGGTATTAAGAGCATATGGGCCAGGCGCCGTGGCTCACGCCTGTAATCCTAGCACTCTGGGAGGCCGAGGAGGGCGGATTGCTTGAGCTCAGGAGTTCGAGACCAGCCTGAGCAAGAGCGAGATCCTGTCTCTACTAAAAATAGAAAGAAATTAATTGGACAACTAAAAATATATAGAAAAAATTAGGCGGGCATGGTGGTGCATGCCTGTAGTCCCAGCTACTTGGGAGGCTGAGGCAGAAGGATCGCTTGAGCCCAGGAGTTTGAGGTTGCTGTGAGCTAGGACGATGCCATGGCTCTCTAGTCCAGGCAACACAGTGAGACTTTGTCTCAAAAAAAAAAAAAGAGCACATGGACTAGATTCTGATGAGTATTACTAGAAATGTAGACATAAAATTTCACTAGATATAAAACAGTGAACTTCATAGAATCCAGATAGTTTCTAATAGTAACAACCAAAAAGAAGATATATTGAGAAATATTCACTGAAAAGTAAAAAGGTATTTTGTATCCTATTATCAACTTGCCACAAAAAAAGATATATCTACATTATGCCCAAGCAGAAACTCGCATTATGTAAATTCATCTACTTAAAAGTGAATCCAAGACCATTCTTTTTATTACAATTTAGTTCATGTGAAAATGCAGAAAGATCACTATGGTAAACTGTTGAGCTTATTTTTTCCTCTTCTGCTATGATCTTATGCTCTTAGCCATCTGGCTTGTATTTACTGTACTACTGGGAAGCTATATTTGCTAACAAAAGTAAAAGCTCTATTTTTCCTATTGTGTTTGCACAGATATTCCCATGTGCTGTTTTTTATTCTCTAAACCAGGTATTTTGTCCACTTCAAAACAGATTCTTGAAGGCTTCATTATTATTTATCTTAACAGAACATGCTATACTTCCTTACAACACGGCTGTTCCTGCACTCCATTTTACAATGACTTCTGCAAGCTCTAAGGGATTCCCCCTTTCCACTCCAACATCTCCAGCAACCCTGTTTCCGAATGTACCTTAGTCCCTTTCACTTGAGTCAGTTACTTTCTTTACTATCAAAATAACCTCTAAAATGGGTTTCAGGCTTAAAAAGAAAACTATTTATTCACTTATTTATTTATGGTTTTGATATAAGCTATTTGTTAAAATAATCATGATATCTTCATGCACAGAAGGGGCCTGTACTTAAGAAAGCTAATGTTTTACCCTAAATATTTACTAGCATAGACCATCAGGCTCAAACGGACATCTTAGGAGCAGCAAATCTTTGCTGTTTTCCTCAAGAGGGTGGAGTCCCTACCTCTTACTCATTTTCTAGGCAAATAGAGGTAGTATAAAAGATATCTTTAAAAAAGAGAATCAATGGTGTATTTAAAATCCTTTTTTCCAATTTACTTATAAAATAAGTGAAACTTGTACATAGTAAAAAAAATTCAAAGGGATTAAAAAAAAGCCAAACTGTGCTAAGGAGTCTACACAATGAAGTTAGTCTTCCACCTAACCGTGAACCTCATTCTAGAAGTAAAACTACTTTTGCCAATTTCTTGTGTTTTTTTCTACACACCTCCTTCCACCTGTTTTTACAAAAATTGTAGAACACACACTTCTCTACACTTTGCTTTGTTCCACTTAATAATATATCTTTGAATACATTCTATCTTAGGACTTAGAGAGCTACCCATTTTCAAATGGTTACACAGTTTTTCACTGAATGGATATACTACTATTAACAAATTCCCTATAATAAGTATATAGATTTTCCCTTGTATTTCACTGTTATAATGCTGCATTTGTTTATACTTCTTTGGACATATTTGTGTAAAGTTTGTTTTATGTTTAACTTTTTGAGGAACCACCATAGTGTTTTCCACGGCAGCTGCACCATTTACATTTCTATCAGCAATTTCCAATTTCTCTACCAACACCTGTTATTTCCTATTTTTTGATAACAGCCATCTTAATGGATGTTAAGTCGTATTTCACTGTGTCTTCTATTTGCATTTCCCTAATGACTAGTGATGTTGAGCATATTTTAATGTATTTATTGGCCATTTGTATATCTTCTTTGGAGAAATGCCTATTTGAGTCCTTTACCCATTTTTGAACTGGTTTGTTTTTGTTGAGTTGTAAAAGTTCTTTATATATTCTGGATATCAATACCTTATCAGATATATAATTTGAAAATATTTTCTCCCATTCTTCAAATATTTCCCTTTTGGTAGTGTCCTGTAATGCATAAAAGTTTTTAATTCTGATGAAGTCGAATTTATCTAATTTTTCCTTTTGTTGTCTGTTCTTTTGGTGTCAATATCCAAGAAATCATCACCAAATCTGATGTCACAAAGATTCTCCTGTTTTTCTAAGAGTCTTATAGTTTTAGCTCATTTAGGTCTTTGATCCATTTTGAGTTAATGTTTATATTAATATATGGTATAAGGGTCCTGCTTCGTTTTTTTACATGAGGACATCCAGTTTTCTCAGCACTATTTGTTGAAAAAGACTATCTTTTCCCCATCGAATGGTGTTGGCACCCTTGTCAAAAATCAATTGACTGTATATGTGAGTTAATTTCTGGGACAATATTAATTTTGATACTGCCAAATTGCCCTACAAATAGGATGTACCAACTTATACTCCCATTGATACATAAGAGGAATCATTTTCCATAACATCCAAACACCATTTTTGAGAGCAATACACGTTTCATATCATACTTAGATAAATCTTTTGAAATCAGAGTATTATGTTTTTTTCTCTAATGGGATAGTCATTCTTATTAGTTGAGTCTTATTTTTAAGCATATTCATTTTTACCTTAGCAGCCCACAACACTCTCATGATATTCTTTGATTAAGGATACACATTAAACAATTTTTTCAATGAGAAGTCACTGGAATTTACAGTTTTTCATCTCTATCAAGCTATCTCATTCCTCATTCTGTAACTGAGTCTTTTTTCTATAACCGTTTCTTATTTTCCTAAAAGATATAAGTAGCATGACAAGTTTTTATATTAGTCCCAAAATACTCATTTAAGATCCAAAGACTATTATGAGATAGGATTTGCACAAATTTTCATTTATAAAAATGGTTCTTATCCAGGTATATATATAAAAATTATCTAGGCCTGAACCTACAGAGATTCTGATTTAGAAGAACTGGAATAGGACTCAGACATATATGTTTGGAAAATGCTAGTATCTGATTTTAATGCATTTTCCAGCTTAAGAACCACTAGAACGCATCTGACCATCATGACAATTCTATGTAATAACAATTCTGTGTTATGAGCAATTCGAGGCTGACAGAGCCAAGTGACTTGCTCAAGGTCATACAGAAGTCAAGTTTCCAACTATAAGTACATTATATAAAATTGTCTAATCCCAATATTACTCCTATGGTTGCTAAAAGTGTGTTAACTTACAAAGTAGACTTACCAAATTATTTATGCTATTGAGTTTTAAACATATAAATGATCTCTTAATAGCAAGACTCTTTAAAAACTGTCCTAAAAATACAAAGAATAATGAATAACACTTATTTAGCTATTCTGAACTAGCTATCCATATTATTCAGGACATACTAGAACAGCATGGCTCTTTGAATATATATCACAAAAAGTGACCTGGTGAAAATTCCATTTCATTGTCTTTATGGTGACAAGTACATCATCTTAATAGTCAGCATCTGTGGCCCTTTGGAGCAACCTTATGGCTTATACAGAAATCACTTCAGAGTCACACTGGATCTCAGCACTGTTTGAATATAAACTCCATAAAACAAACCAAAAAATAAAGAAAGGATAAAATTATCCTGGATTATGACAATATTTAAGGTTTTACTCTTTTTCAATTTTAAACTGGTATTTTATGCTTCATTAGCAGTTATTGTTTTTTAAGCACTTACTATATATACAAGGTACCATACAAAGTGATTTACATATTTTATTTAATACTCACCACTAACTAAATGAGGCAACTACTATCTCCATCTTGCAGATAAGGAAAACAAGGCTTGGAAGGCTTAGCAACCTCCCCAAAGTCATAACAGTAGGTAGCAGGATTTGAATCCCATGCTCTTGTAACTACTGGTTTCCATTTAACCTATACATTTAAGTACATTAAATAAAATTTTCACTTTACATGGGATTTCATATTCTTCGAAGCTTTTGCTCCTCCCTGCCTCTAGGCTTATATACAGTTGACCCTTGAACAATGTGAGGTTTAGTAGCACCATCCCCCTCGAAGTCGAAAATCCAAGTGTAACTTTCAACTCCCCAAAACTTCTACTAAAAGCCTACTGGTTGGCCTGAAACCTTACCAGTAACAGTCAATTGACACGTATTTTGTACGTTATATGTATTATATACTCTACTCTTACAATAAAGGACACCAGAGAAAAGAAAATGTTAAGAAAATCGTAAGAGAAAATATATTTACAGTACTGTACTATATCTATCAATACCACAAGTTTACATCATTTGTTTACAAGATGCATCATCTGTCTGAAATGGCAGTCAACTGCAGCTGCAGATCTCAATCTATGGTATATATCAAGCAATTCAACTTTTTCTTGTAATACTGTGACTTTTCTCTGCTTCTTGGAAGAACTTCCAGCATCACTAGTGGCATTTTGTATGGGTCCCACAGTGTTACTGAAGGTTTACAGTAGTGCACTAAACGTGATGCAAAATACGCAAAAACAGCAAGAAATCACTTTTTCCTACAATATACAATTTACTAGAAAGATGGACTGCTCACGTGGAGATGATTAGCATCACACAGCTTTGTAAGCTTATACTTGTAACACTTGAGCTCACTACAATAGCAATAAGAGGTAGCTATGAAATTACTATAGTACAGTATGTACTAGAGTTAATTTTATGCAGTTATGATTTAATATTGCATCTTTACATTTGTTTACATTTCTCGTAACTGCAAATGGTGCCACATATGGCCTGTAAGAGTTTGTGTAAGTTTTAATAAATTTTCACTTTTAATAGATTTATGTATATTTTATGGTGGTAAATGATAAAATAGACTAGTATCTACATATATTTTATACATTCATGACATACCTTCAAAAAATTTTTATATTTCTAGACTATGCAGTTCATGTTTTTTCAAATTGTCACAAATCTCCAAAAAAATTTTCCAACATATTTACTGAAAAAAATCTGCATACAAGTGAACCTACACAGTTCAAACTCATGTTGTTCAAGGGTCAACTATAAATAGATAAAATTTATACAAATCCTTATATAATGAATAGCACAAAAGTGATAAAAAAACGCAATAGAGAACCCTAAAACCTTCTACTCTTTCACCAGGGGTATTTTATTTCAAACTATGTGTACTTGGAAAAGTATTCAAAGGAAAGTAATCAGCTAGTTTCCTGCACCTTGAATAGCTGATGTTCTTCCTCAGGCCTGGGACTGCTTTACAGTAAGATTCCACTGGTAAGATTGCAGTCAAAATTCAATCTTTGCCAAATGCACACAGCATTCTATTTTGAGGTTTGACTATGGATAGTTACTATATACACACATATATTTTACTATGAGTACTATAATTACAACACTTTTAGAAACCGCATTTGATAAGATCATAAAGTTACCTAGTTCCAAAGTGTAAATCACATAGTTCCATTTTTAATTATTATTGAATTTCAGAGGAAAAATCTGAAGACTCTGCTACCTACTCTTTTGACACATTTTACTTCTGTAGTTTACAATTTTATTTTGAAGGAGTATATCTGTTCTTCTCCCCATGACATCACTATCTCTGAAATAAAAATTTCACTTGCTACTTATGAAAGCTAGGGATGTTCTATGACTATTTGTAATGTTTTGAAGCTTATGGTATAGAAGGCAGCACCTATGTTAGAACACAGCGCTATATGAAATGCTTGTCTGATTTCGTACAGAAATTCTAGGTTCCTACTTGATTCATTTTCTCAAAAATCACGTAGTAAGTGTCAATCACATATGAAGTTCTAGAAACACAAAGATAAAAATATATGGTTCTTATTGTCAAGGAGCCAATGGTCTAATAGGTCAGAAGACACAATAATATAAGTTCTCACATAAGCTTTCCTAAAAAATATACTCAAACTTATAATGTCTCATTTATATTAATATAACCAGAGGTTTTCTATTTTTAAGTATTCAATAAATTTTATCATAAAACTCACAAGAATATCTTCCCTAATTCTCACTCCTCTCAAAAAATAGTCCTGCCTTTGAGCCACCATAGCCCTTCATCTGTACTTTCTGACCACTTTGTACTTTCCACCATAGTTAAGTATACAGCATATCTTCTCCATTCTTGATATTCCTTGAAGAAAGGGTCTATTTTTGACTTATCCCCTATAGTGTTTAGTACCAGCAAGAATGAAAATACAGGGTGTCCCAAAAGTCACTATACATAGCAAAATGGGGAATTGTAGCTAACTGTACCTTTATTTAGAAAATATTACAAAATTTTTCCTTTGTATGGAGACTTTTGGGACGCCCTATATTTACTGAAATGAAGCATTTAGAGTCCTGATGTAGTAATTTGAAAATAGCGTTTTAGTTTCAAGGAACTAATGTAGCTTTTAAAATTTTCCAATCGGTGGGAAAATGTAGCTCCAAAAGTGATTCCCCCACCTCAAAGAAATATATGTTTATTTTACCATGTCATTCTTACCAAGCTATTTATTCTTGGTTGAAAAATAAGAACAAAAAAGCATGATGGGTAAGTTAATCATTAAAATGGAATAACAACAGCAAATGGGTGAGAAACATCCAAATGCAACTTTCATAGTAAAGGTAGAAAGCTATTAAAAAAAAATCAGCTACACTTAAAAAAAAATTGCGTTGTAAAAAAATCAGAAACACGAGGGAGAATCAATTTCTTTACACTGTAAATTGTAGCTTTGTCTAAAGAACATTAAATGAGATATAGCTCAAAAGAAATAGTCTTTTGAAAAATATACCTGTGCACATTTGAAAAGTTTCTATTACATTATTGTAAAATATCAAAAAAGTTCAATGGATATGTTAATCCTATTGTTTTTAATTGTTAAAATTAGTTCAAGGGGGGAAAAAAAAACCTCATCTGGATTTAAAGGCCAAGACAAGCTAACATAAAGTTACAACTACCGCAAGAGAAAAAAAGGAAGAATGGCAGGAAGAGTAATCTACCTGTAAAGACCAAGCAGTTCAAGTGAAAATTTGGCCGACAACCCCCCACACACCAGTCTCCTGCATGTAATTAGAACACAAACAAAATTATTGTGTCCTCCCTAGGCCATTCCGTGACCTGGAAATAAGTTTAAGTCAATACTCTTGTTCATTTAACCAGGATTAATCATTACTAGCCCAGTGCATGTAATTTGTGAAAAGCTGAAATACATGATAATTCATGAGAAATAAAAAGTGACCCATTAAAACTCTGAAGTAGAAAAACATGCACTCTATGTTTTTCCTCAAAGTTTTAAAAACTAGTTAAGATCAAAATTAAATTTTCTCTGGTATGTGTATACTTTAATTTTTAATTATTATGGGTACATAATAGCTATATATCTTTATAGGGTACATGTGATGTTTTGATACAAGCATACAAAATGAATCAAACCAGGGTAATTAGGGTATCCATCAAAGATACCATCAAAATGTCAAAGATATATTAGGTATTTAACATATCTTTGCGTTAAGAACATTCCAATTCTACTCTTTCGGTTCTTTTAAAATACACACTAACTTGCGGTTGTTTATAGTCACTTTGTTGTGCTATCAAATATTGTTCATTCCATCTAACTATATTTTTGCACCATTAATCATCTCCACTTTATCCACCCTTCCCCGCTACCTTTCCCAACCTTTGGTAACCATCATTCTACTATCTCCATAAAATCAATTGTTTTTAATATTTAGTTCCGGCCAGGCGCGGTGGCTCACGCCTGTAATCCTAGCACTCTGGGAGGCCGAGGTGGGCGGATTGTTCTGAGCTCAGGAGTTCGAGACCAGCCTGAGCAAGAGCGAGACCCCATCTCTACCAAAAATAGAAAGAAATTAATTG
>CAUYSK010098951.1:0-13083 GCA_963575035.1 Avahi laniger
AGCTGTTGTTCCTCTTTGGGGAGTGTGCTTTTCATTTGAGTCTTCATACTTCCAGAGTTCTTTCGCTGGTTCCTTCCCATCTGAATCAGTTGTTCCTTCTTGTCTTTAAATTTTCATTTGGATAATGGCACGCCCCGTTTAGCCTCTGTGCCAGTAGGTGATGTTTGTGGTTGAGATTCAACCATACCCTTTATGATGAATCAATAGATGCAGTAAAAGGGTGTGCAGGATGACCTCCCTGTCAGTAGGTGGCACTTGCAGGGAGGAGCGAGCTTCAGTGCTGTTTTTGGGTCCTGTAGCAAGCTCTTGTTCCACTATAGAGGCCCTCTTGTGCCTCGGGTGGTGAGTGGGGCCCTGGGATTTCCAGATGTGTCCTTATTCTCCACCTCAGTGGTGACAAAACTGGGAGTGAGTCTGGGTGGGGCTGGGTTGGTTAAGCCTGCCCTCAGGCTCCACAACTGCTGCTAGCAGGGTCAAAGGTCTACTCTTTGTTTCTGTGCAAAGCTGCCGGGAGGGGCTGAAATGGGTCCACTCAGCTGAAAGTCTGAGCTTGGGGGCTGGGGCTGTCCAAGACCCACATTCTGGAGCAGGTCTCGCTCCCCTCCACTCTCCCCCTCTCCATGGTATCTCCCAGGCCTCTGCCAGCAAGCGGGACCTCAGGCTGATGGATCGCCCCTGGCTGTGATGTGGGCCAGGAGGTTCCCTACCCAGGATCATAACCTGAGCTTTCCTTATTCTCCCCCTTAATGGGGGCAGGACAGGGAGTGAATCTGGGTGGGGCTGGATTGGATAAGCCTGCCCTCAGGCTCCACAGCTGCTGTTAGCAGGCGTCAAAGTTCTGCTCTTTATTTCTGTACAGAGCTGCCTGGAGGGGCTGAAATGGCTCCATTCAGCTGAAAGTCTGGGCTTGGAAGGTGGGACTGTCCAAGACCCGCACTCTGGAGCGGGTCTTGCTCTTCTCCAATCTCCCCCTCTCCGTGCCCTCTCCCAGGCCTCTGCCAGCAAGCGAGGCCTCAGGCCGATGGATCTCCCCTGGCTGTGACGTGGGCCAGGAGTTTCCCTACCCAGAATCACAGACCTCTTTTAGGAGAGTTGCTGCTCAGGGATGCTGATCTGCCCCTAAAGGCACACTCTCCTCAGTAGGCTCTTTCACAGATCTCTCTTCTGTGTCCTGGGGCAGTGCAATCATGACCCGGGTGTACAGGGTCTGGTCTGCAGGCCTGTCCCCTGGGTCCTGGAGACCAATCCCTGACCCTGCCAGGGGAAGGGGTGCTGATCTTGAATCACCTACAGAGTACTCAAACTGGATCTATTTCACTCCACCTCGGGATTTGCCCCACTCTCCTGGAGTCCCCAGGCAAGTAGCACCTGGGAGGGCTGGCGGGTAGGGAGCTCGCAGTCTGAGTACCCCTCAGTCTGCTGTAGGGCCGCAAAAGGAAAGGTCCCATTCCTTGGAGATGCCTCCATGTGATGGTTAAGTTGTCTCTCTGGGCACCCATGGGTAGGGAAGGGTAAGGAGAGAATGGAGTACTATGGCATCTGCCGATAGGCTCTGGTCTGTGCCCGGGGATGTGCCCCAAGGGGGCTGGGAGCCCACGCTGAGTCCAAAAGAGGCCACTGCTCACTGGTGGCAGCCGTCTCTGGGGTGGTGTCAGCAGGTTTCTCTAGCCGCTCAGGAGCCCACCAGCAGTCCAAGATGCAAGGCAGGGGGAAGTTAACCGCTCCACCTACCCTTGTCACTGGTCTCCAAGCCTCTCGGACCTTTCTCCTTCCAGTTCTCTTCCACAACGTCTTCCCATGGAGTCTCCTATAGTTTCAGGCACCCTTCCTTCTGACCCTCACCCGATCTATGTTTCTCTGCTAGTTTATTTTTTTCTCTTTCTTTTGAAATTTGTCTTTTTTGCAGAGACAGTCTGACTGGCGGCTTTTCTCGTCCACCATCTTGGCTCCTCCTTCTTTGATTTATAATTGGTTAAAGAAATGAAGTTTTGTCTAAAGGCTTGGAACGTTTTAAGTTAAGATAAGGAAATCTGTTAATCAGAGACAAGCTACTGGACATAGACTCAGTGATTTGTTATGTAAATTGAGGACCTGCAGGTTTGTCTTGCATGCCTTAAGCTTGTTAATGAGTTACAAAGAAAGGAAGGGGGCATGACGAGGCATGTCTGACCTCCCCTCTCATGGCCATCAACTGAGTTTTAGGGTAACCCCTTGGCCAAGAGGGTCCATTCAGTCAGCTGTTGAGGGGGAGCCTTAAGATTTTATTTTAGTTCACATTAGGTAAGTGTAGAATTTCTATTTTTAAGTGTATTTATTTAAATTTTTCCTTTAAGTATCAGTTTGGTTCATCTTACAAATTTTCATATGGAGTACACTTATCATTGATTAATTATAAATATTTTAAATTTCTATTGTGATGTTTCTCTTAGGCAATGAGTTATTCTCTTTGATTTCTATTTGTTAACTGTCAATGCAACATTTATTCTAGTGCAATTGCCCAGTGAGTATTTGGTTTTATTTATTCTACTCATAATTCAGGAGCTGAGAACCCATTTCAGAACCCATGTCTTTTATTCTCATCTTAGAATCGTGTCTTGATTCAACTGTGGAGAATTTTCATGCTCCATCTCTTCAAATAATGTTTATCTGTTTTGGCCACTGACATATACTCAGTAATTAAAACAAGGCCTGGCACAAGGCTGATGTCCATTAAATATTTTATAAAATAAGCAAATTGACTTATCCTCATTTATTTTCCAGTTATTCTGGCCTTCTTCTTTTTCCTCCAATGAGCCAGGTTCAGTACAGCTTTAGATGTTTTACCCTTAATCTTCCTTCTGCCTGAAATATTCTTCCCCTAGATACTCTCATGGCTGATGTCTAGCTCCTTTATATAACTCATTTCTTAGCTTAAATATCACGTTTGTAGAGTAGCTTTGCCAATATTAAGTAGATCCCCTTTCTCCAATCACTCTTTATCCCTTTTTAAAAACATTTTTTCAAGCTCTTTGTGTATTTATTTGTTTTTGCCTAGCTTTTGTTTGGTTTTTTCCCTGTTTCCTTCTAGTACAGTATAAATAAGCCTTACACAAGCAGAGATCATGTTTGTCTTTTTCACCAGCATATCCCAGTTTGAGTATACTGACTATCACAGAGTGGGTATTCAATGATTTTGGAATGAATAAAATGCCCTTCCCCCATGATTATCTAAGTTTGTAAAACACTGTCTTAGACATTTTTGGAGCCTTTAATATGTTTTTAGACATTGTAAAATTTAAAGATAAAGCTACAGTATTAGTGAGTAAGTGCATGTCCTCAGGAGTGGACAAACATGGGTGTGAGTCTTGGATCCACCATTTATCATTAGAATAAACTTGAATAAGATATTTAATGTTTCTGTTATAGACTAAAGGTTTGTGATCTATTCAAATTTATGTTAAATACATAATCCCCAGTGTGGCTGTGTTTGGAGGTGGAGCCTCTAAGGAAGTAATTGAGGTTAACTAAGGTCATAAGTGTGGAGTCCTGATTTGATAAGATCAATATCCTTATAAGAAGAGACACCAGAGAGCATTCTATCATGCTTCTTTCTCTTTCTCTTTCTCTCTCAATACCTTATTGTACTATACTCACTCATTTTTAGACTACCATTGGTCATGAGTAACAGAAACCACAGAAAGCAAAGCAACAGATAAGGGGCGACTACCACATATCATTTAAAGTTGGAATTGATTACAATTAACAGATATAGTGAAAATAGGGACTTAAAGATATGGAGAGCTTTATGTCTGCCATGTAATGCAAATAATAGCTAATAGTTATTATGTACTTTCTTTGTGTCAGTCACTATTATATGTGTTTTACATGATTAACTTAACAAATCTTCTCAATAATGTTGAGGTGTGTGCAATTTTTCTTCCAAAATTTACAGAGGAAATGGGAACAGGGAGTTTCTGTAACTTTCCCAGGGTCCTGCAGCCAATAAGCAGCAGAGCCAGGCATCAAACCTGAGAAGCCTGACTTCAGAGTCTGTGCTCTAAACTTTTATGATAAACTGCTCTTGATAATTTAAGTTTAGAGTTAAGCATTCTCTTGCTGAAATGGTAACTCTACAATGTTATCACCAATCCTGGAACCTTCTACTTTTCTGTTTATCCATCCTTTACCCATCACTAGATGGATAAACTACTTCCAGCATCATGGCCATGTTCCAAAAATAAAAGGAACAGAGAGCAAAAGGGGTATATGCCTGCAGAATCAGCCTCACAGAAAGACTTCTTTTTTTATCACGATGGACACAACTGCGTCATGTGACCACCTCTAGCTACAAGAACCGGAATAGTGCAGTGTCACCTTGAGAGAGGTCTATAGTCTCAGAAACAGACTACAGAATATCATGAAGCCTGACAAATGACAATGTCCTTTAGACTTTAGGACAGAAGTATAAATTGTTATCAGTCTCAAACATTTATTAGTTCCATTTTTACCATCATTTATATTTTTATCAGTCATTTGTGTGCTGCCTTTCTCATTTCATATCTTATCCTTTCCCCTCACAATAGTGTTGCCGTGAAATTAAATGAGAAAATATGTATAATGTCCACACTATAGTGTCTATCATGTAGTATATATACAATAAATGATTGGTACTTATTAGTTATTTTATTCTTAGGTCCCAATATATATTAATAAATTGTTTGTAAAATACTAATTTCATAAAAAAGCAATGAACATATTAATGTGGTGACTTTAGCTATATTGGTTTTTTTCTTAACAAAATAACAGAGGTTTGAGCACCTCAAGTTCCTTAGTTTTCCTGAAAAGCTTAGTGATAATAGCCCAAGGTCAAGAAGCATAGCAATAACTACTTTCGTTAAAGTCAGTGCTATAGTTTGGATATGTACACGAAAGATCGTATGTTTGAAAATTAATCCCCAATGCAACAGTATTGAGAAGTGGGGCTTTTAAGAGGTGATTAGAACATGAGGGCTCTGTCCTCATGGATGGATTAATGCCATTATTGATGGCATTAATTAATTCTTCTAAAATAAGCAACTTTAACATTTTAATAATAACAAATGTGTGACTGAATCCTCTAGGTACTGCTGTCTGAAAATTTTTGGCCTTCTGGGAGAAGCTCTCATAGGAATCACATTAAATAGATAGGTCTGCTGCTTGCACAGTTGTTCAGAAACATAAAAAACATGAGGGGGCAAGTGAAAAAAAAACAGAAATAAAGTCAGGGTCATGAAATTATTTGAACATAAAGATAAAGTCATGAGAAAGGACATGAAGTTCAATTACCAACATAGTAAGGAGTGAGGTCAA
This sequence comes from Avahi laniger, assembly GCA_963575035.1. NCBI lineage: Eukaryota > Metazoa > Chordata > Mammalia > Primates > Indriidae > Avahi > Avahi laniger. The sequence continues at coordinate 5,329 of CAUYSK010098951.1, forward strand.
AAGCTGTAGAGCTGGAGCAATTTAGGCAACTGAGTTCCCATTTATATAAATGCATTTCCTGTAAGGTGCTATGCTAGGTTGGAAGAATCAATACAATATAGCAATCAGTCATATGACTCTCTGTGGAGCATTCTCAGCTATAAGCCTCAAAGCCCTAATTACTTTCATCATGTGATACTCTTTGAATAACAAATCTATACTGTGGTGAGTCATAGCATGTACAGACTCATGCCTCCTCTCACTATTACAATAAAACAAGAAAGTATGCTTCTAATGGTTGTAAATCTCTAAAGAAAATGTTTTCAATGGACAATGGAATTATACCACCTCATAGTCTCCCAATTATCCAAAGCTGCATGTAGACATTTCTCATTGGGATTCTGATGGCTTCTATTCATTAAGCATATCTGGTTTATAGGAGATTATGTTTTGTTTTGTTTTGTTTTGTTTTTTGCTAATACACACCAATGTTTCAATTTATTTTCAAATTTGGCCATTGTACAGGTAAGTAAGGATGTTTGGCTGGAATAGATAAGAGAAATACAGAACTTACTTTGGCTTATTATTTCCAGATTCTTGACAGAAACTTTGGAAAAATACATCATTCTGCATTTTTAACAATATTTTTCATTCCCCAAGATAAATTGAAAGAAAATATTATACCAATATTACAAATAATACATTGTATCAATTAAATTACTGAACCACAAAGAAAGTGAAGGATTATAAGAGAAAAAACGTTTAAGGGGCAATGTACCTAAAACAAAGATTTTTTTCAGGCTACCAATTACCAAAAACTCATTTTACTACAAAATACCCTCAACCCAGACAAAGTGGATTAGCGTTCAAAACTCTAATAAAGATAATTTTGTCAAGGTCATTAGATACTCAATAGTGTTTGGGAAGAGCTATAAAAGAATTACACCTGGCTGCTCTCATAATGGTTTGTATATCAGGAAATGGGAAATGGTGTGCAGATCAGTTACTGATTATTTTAGAAGATTAGTTACAGCACTTGCAGATGCTTTTGAGGCATAATACCAGGCAGAGAACAGGTTCAGAATCATCTGTTATAAATTCTAGTTTCACAGCAGGCACAGACCCATCAATTTGTGTCTAATTATACTCTTCCATGTGAGATATAAAATACCTCAGGGTTTCTATAATAAAGAACCATTAAAGTGGATGAGAAATAATTTTGAAACTCTTTCTTCTATGGCTAATGTTAATACAGATGCTAATTGCTCTGATAGGCCTTTGAGGGCCTTAAAAATTGCCCTCCTTCTTGGCTTGCTTAAACTGTGTAGCCACAATTATCTCTGACAATGCAACTTCTATTGGAAATCTGTTAGTTTTACTTTTGAGACTGAGACTGGACAGCTGTCATGAGAAATAAGAGCAATTATTTGGGATTCCTAAATTACATGAAAAAGAGAAAATATAACACTATTTACAAAAATTCTAAAGATATTAGTAATTAAATTGAATATCACATTCATCATCAAACCCAGCCAATCTGAGGCCCTCAAAAATTAATAATTAAATTTAATCTAGTCATATGTCATTTTGCATTTCATATTTTTCAATTCAATTCAATTAATATTTACCAAATGCCTGTAAGTTGCAAGATTCTCTGACAGGGTTAAAAATGACTAATGTGCAGATTTTTATTTCCCCTCATCGATGGGATTTTCAATAAATGGAAGAGGCAGACCAATACTAGGTAGCTAATATAAGGCAGAATATGATAAATGTTATAATGTATTTCCAAGTAAAATACAACAGGTGAACACAGAGGGAGATATTGACTAGGGATGATGAAAGGTCATGTAGAGGAGATTGCATTTGAATAGGTCTTTAGATATACATAAAACTTTGACATATGCAGATAGAGAAGCAACGTGAAACCATAAGAATTCTAGAAGAAAATGATGGAACAATTCTTATAGATAACTGGCCTAGGCAAAGACTTTATGAAGAAGAACCCAAGGTCAATTGTAGCAACAACAAAACAAATAAATAGGACTTAATTAAACTGAAAAGCTTCTGCACAGCCAAGAAAACAATTAACAAAACAGACAACCTACAGAGTGGGAGAAAATACTCACATGCTATCCATCAGATAAAGGGCTCATAAGCAAAATCTACAAAGAACTCAAGTAAATAAGCAAGAAAAAAATCAAACAATTCCATTAAAAAGTAGGCAAAGGCATGAACAGAAGCTTTTCAAAAGAAGATAGACTAATGGCCAATAACCATATGAAAAAAGCCTCAACATCACTAATCATCAGAGAAATGCAAATCAAAACCACAATGCAATATCGCCCAACCCCAGTGACAATGGCTTTTATCAAAAAGTCCCAAAACAGTAGATGCTGGTGTAAATGTGGAGAGAAAGTAACACTTATACATTGTTGGTGGGACTGCAAACTAGTACAATCTCTATGGAAAATAGTATGGAGTTTCCTCAAAGAACTAAAAGTAGACTTACTATTTGACCCAGAAATCCCACTACTGGGTATTTACCCAAAGGAAAAAAAAGGTCATTTTATCAAAAAGATGCTTGCACTAGGTTATTTATTACAGCATGATTCACAATTGGAAAGATGTGGAATCAATGCAAGTGCCCATTAATTCATGAGTAAATTAATAAAATTTGCTATATGTAAACCATGGAGTACTACTCTACCATAAGAAGAAATGAATTAATAACTTTTGCAACAATTTGGATGGAACTGGAGACCACCATCCTGCTAAGTGAAGTATGGCAAGAATGGAAAAACAAGCACCACATGTACTCACTATTAAATTGGAACTAACCAATGAGCACTTATGTGCACAGATGGAAGTAAAACTCAATGGAAATCAAGCAGGTGGGAGGAAGGAGGAGGGTCTGGGTGAAATCATACCTAACTGGTATAATGTACACTATCTGAGTGATGGGTATACTTATAACTTTCACTCAAGCAGTATAAAAGCAATCCATATAACCAAAGTATTTATACCCCCATGATATTCTGGAAAAAAAAAACTTTAACATGTGTAAGTTGGAAAGAAGAAAGAGTTCAATGTGAATAAAAGCATGGATACAGAAGACACAGCATGTACATGTCAAGGCGTTGTTGATGTATTGGTATGTAGTAGGAAGATAGGGCTAGATAGACAAACTGTTGCTCGATTGTGGAGGCCAAGCTGAAAACTTTGGTTTTCATTTTGCATACAATGAGGTATCATTGAAAATTTTTGTTAAAGAGAATGACAAGTTGGTATCTCCTTCAGGTGTAATGTAGAATATATACTGGGGGAAGAAGAGACTAGAGATGAGAAGACTAATTAAGTAGATATTTAAAGAGGGGTTTAAATTAAATGAAGGTAAAATAATTAGAAAAAAATAATTTTGGAATTAGGACACACTATAAACTTAGGGCTTCCTTATAGACTTGCAAAGAACCAGGCATTATTGTCATATTCGTTTGTATTCATGTTTTGCATCGTATCACAATGTGCATGAGAAATAAAATGATCAAGGTTTTATATCACCGAATCATAGACAGAGCTGTGATGTCATCAGAAACATGTAAGTAACCCCAAACCAAAGGTAAAGATATAAAGATGAAAAATACATACTATGATTTTATCTATTTTAATTTAACCTGGATCATAAAACTACATCCATCTTATAACCAAAGCAAAACAAGTTTTTTATTTTATGAGAACTGTTATGGACTGAGTAGTCTTTATTGTGTTTTTCTCCTTTCCATTCCAGGATCCCGTTGGTAGATCTTTAACACTGGGCTACAGCCTGGTTATCCTACCTTAGCTCCAATTGATCAGCAGTCCTTCCTAATATTCTGGTCTTCTCTTTTAGGACTGGTTCTTATATCTCATTTAGATTGTGCCCAGATTCTGTCCTAGTACACTTAATCCAGTCAGGATCTGGATACATATGGTAAACTTCACCCAAATGATAACATTTCTGGATACCTCCAGATGATCTGACTGAATTTTCCTTTGTTTGTCTTACTCTTTTGATTAAATATAATACTTTGGTGTCAGTATCTTTTGAATTAAAATTATAGGGGTCCTTCAGATACTGTTCCTGGAACATCTATCTTGCTAGACTCTATCTAAAGTAAAATCTCCCCTACTCAAGTCCACCTTGAAAAGTAAAATTCTGCTTACATCTTGGTAGCCTGGTTTTGCTGGAGACTCATTTTGCCTCATGTCAAAGTCAGACTATGCTTAAATTCAAATTTTGATTTATGTAAGGTTAATGGGGTCTTGCTGTTTCCAGTTAAACATAAATGGTATACTTTGAGCGAGGCATATGTATTTTGACTAGTTTATGCCATCACCAATAGTTAAGGTCTTTTGGATGGCAAACAACAGAAGTACACTCTAGTTGATATCATGGGTATAACATGTTTGAGATATTTAATGAAAGAATTTTTATTTCTAATAACTTGTATTTCTTGATTGTCTTATGGTACCTACAGCCAATGATTCAATATTTGAGAAAAAATAAGTCTTTTATTTATTTGTCCTTAGCAAGAAAGCTTAAATATAAGTACTTTTGATTTTTGTAAGAGCCAGGATTTGGTGAAAGAATAATATAAATTTTCACTTCTTCCACAGTTTGGCTTTTACTTATCAATAGTTTTGCTTGACTGACTCAAGTCACATATTTTGAATTTTTTCTGTGCATAATAGAGTAGGAGAGGAGGGAGATAACTACCCAATAAAAATTATAAAGTTCTTCCAGTGCCAGAAATGAAACCAGTGGACAGAAGTGTGGGATGTCCAATGGAGGTAGGTGAAAACATAAAGGACAGGCTTAGATGAAAGGCCCTTCCCTGCTACCATAATATATGCATTGCTCTGAATACAGATGTCACCCAAGGAGAGGTAATGTGAACAGAAGGGGAAGTTGTAGGACTTAGAAGTTCCAAAAGACTTCTTTTGCCCTCAAATAATTTAAATGAGTTGGGTACTTGTTTGAATGAACTTGAATTTAGCTGAAACAGTTTTCTTTTGTTCTTTTAGTTAAAATGAGACTTCAGAACAAAATCAAGATCAAATTCAGAAAGAATAAAAAAATATTCTTTTGGTATATTTGAATTGCTATGTGTAAATTTTGCCTATATTTCATTGTCTTAAATAAGAAAAAAATGTGAATTTATTGAAAAAATATTCAGCTAACTCACAGAATTGGGGGAATTGTTAAACAACTAAGGCAAGAAGCAGGATAGTTTTTGGAAGTGAGCAAAATAACTTTCTTCAAGGGAGACTTGTTAATGTTACAGGCTCCAAGGATTCCCTATCTCAATGCCCCTTCATTTCTTATATTTTTTTGAGAAATATGACTAGCCTACTCTGTGTCTGGGTTCTACCCTGATCAATCTATTACAAAGCATGGTTATGGAAGTGTCACCTACACATGGCCATTGAAGACTTTTCTCTGTATAATTACTGTTGTTTCCAGAGAAAGGGGATATTTTCATTATCTATTGCTGCATAGCAAGTTACCACTGAACTTAGTGGCTTAAAATGACAACTGCTTACAGTTCTTTGAGTAAGAAATCTGAGAAGGGATCTTCAGGGATGTTTGTCTCATAATATCACATGGTATCAGGTTAGGTACAAGGAGTTTGACTGAGGGATGAGGAACTCAAGATAGTCTCATGTGTCTGAAACCTTGGTGCTGGCTGTTAGCTGGGACACTTCAGTTTTCTCTGAAACCCCTCTCTCTCCATGTGGTCTTTCATAATTTAGTAGACTAACCCAAACTTCTTTATTTGGCAGCTGGCTTCCAAATAGAAGTTGCCAGCTGTCTTAAGGCCTAGGCCTAAAATTCACAATGTATCACTTCCACCATATTGTATTGAACTAAGCAAATCATGGGACAGCTGAGATTCAGAGGGAGGAGAAATAGACTCTATCTCCTGGTGGGAGAATTGGCAAAGTGATATTGCAAAATGGGGGTAGTTGCTGTGGCCATCTTTAGAAACAATGTACTATTTGAGGATTGTGATAATCTATGCTGCCACTACAATTAGTGTCCATCATATTATGTAGCATTAATGAAGACAGCAAAGAAAGTTTACAGATGTGCTTGCTTAAATTGTCACCAGGCTTGGGTTCAGGCTGGAGCTGCTTAAATTCCCCTAAGCTTGGGCTCACCTCTTACTGGATTCCCTAATATGGCTATTGCCCTGGCTGCTTGATATATTGTGAGGATCTCACTGGACACACACAATGAAGGAAAAATGAAAAGAGGTGGGGTTCTGAGAGCAGCTTTAGCTATGATGCCCATACACAGATATCACTGTCATCAGGCTAAATACCACAGTAACATTTATACTTTTAATTGGAATTGGCATTAAAAAAATAGGTTCCACTTTTGACACTGATAGCAACAAGAATCTTTGAAACCACAGATCAATGCTGGAGAGAAGGAAAACAACAGATGTTACATAGTAGCCAAAATGAATGTTTGACGTAGCACATAGGCAACACCTTTAGGGCAGCGGTCCCTAACATTTTTGGCACCAGGGACTGGTTTCATGGGAGACAATTTTTCCACAGACCATGCTGGGGAGATGGTTTCAGGATAATTCAACCACATTACATTTATTGTACAGTCAAATCTCTAATGATAATCTGTATTTGCAGCTGCTCCCCAGTGCTAGCATCACTGCCTCAGCTCCACCTCAGATCATTAGGCATTAGATTCTCATTAGGAGCATGCCACCTATATCCCTCAAATGCACAGTTTACAGTAGGGTTTGCACTCCTATGAAAATCTAATGCCAATGCTGATCTGACAGGAGGCAGAGCTTATGTGGTGATGCAAATGATGGGACGTGGCTGTAAATACAGATGAAGTTTCCCAGCTCACCTGTCACTCACCTCTTGCTGAGCAGCATGGTTCCTAACAGGCCACAGGCTGGTACCAATCCTTGGCCCAGGGACTGGGGACTGCAGCTCTAGGGGACTGTCAGAACAGTTTGGAAGATGTTTGAGGGAGACTGACATTTTCAAGGAGTATATCAAGGTAGAGATAGAGAAACAGGTTCATGGTGATGATTGTCACTCTCACTCATAAGCTTTTAGGGTGTAGAAAAGATAAGATACACTGAATTGAAGCAATTTATCCTTTTCAAACAATAATAATATTCATAGGATAAAACTCAAACAAAGAAATCTCAGCCTAATCAGAAATCTGCAGAAATCACAAGATGCAGTGATTTGTATCACTTTCTACTAGTGTGAACTAGGTTGCCCTTAAGGTGCTATAGTAAGACTATTAGAGGGGCAACAATAATAGAGCTCACACAAGCAGCTAGTTGTCAGATAAGAATATCAATGGCCTAATCATCAGTTAAATGTATTTCATCATTAAAGTGCAATGTATTTATATGCATCATTACTTTTCCAGTTTTAAAACCTAGTTGAAAAGTTGAAAATTCGATGGTTTAAATATTCCCCAATGTGGAGCGCAAACAAGCTGCAGTGACTGCAAGTTACATAAAAGTATGATTTTTTTTTACTAACAGAAGAGCTGAATACTAGCATCATCATCTAAATAGACAGTAATATTTTATTCATCAAGAAGTTGGCGTGGATGCGGAGAGGTAGGAACATCCTATATGCTTTTTATCTCCCATCCTGACAAAGACTTTTCTCCAGGCTACTGCCTAACTAATCTCCTCCCTTTTTTATTCAAACCTCCAGAGAACAGTGTCCCCACTTCTC
>CAUYSK010098952.1:0-16731 GCA_963575035.1 Avahi laniger
GACAGCTTCCTGAATGGCTAAAAGCAAAGCTTTTGTTTAAACCACTCTAGACTACCTGTCTCCATTCACTATAACCTAATAAACATGGAGCTTACATATCTCTGTTTAACCCCTCTGCTTAAATGATAAACTTTTCTTAGAATTTAGAAATTAACCTTTGAAAGACTTTGTAACCGTTTGCTCACGTAAATAGAATTAATTAAAGAATCTGTAAAAACCTTCTGTAAAAGCCTTTTGAAAATCTATTAACCTGAGAGGAACTACCTATTGTTATGTAAATATGTTACCCCTGACAATTATTCACTATTTTCTATAAGTTACCATGTAAGACCTCATTCGGGGCTTTTGAGAACCACGGAGAGGTACGAGCCCCCTGAGCTCCCGCTTTGCCTATAATCTTTATAAACTTATAAAACTATATCTTTGTCTCAGTATATTCTTTCATTTTTTCCATTTTTCTCTATTATTTTCTTATCCCTTGCAACTCTACCAAAGGGACCCGGTTTTTTGCGGGGAGCAGTGGCCACGTTCCCCGCATTCTACCCCTCTTTTTTGAATGATCATCTTATGTAGACTGGACACCAAATACAAAGTCACAAGAATACCATCTATCGCCTCACTGCTTGCCTCCTTCACCCCTTTTTCCCCCCTGGGCACCCCCTTTTTTCCTTCATATGCGAGATCCTCAACCTCTTCCATGGAGAGCCCAGTCCACAATGGATACTTTGTGGCTACAGTTTTCCTGGGCACGTCCTTAAAGTCTTGGCTTAATAAACCTCATTTAAGTGTGACTGTCTCCTTTTCAGTCACTGATTATTTAAACACTTGGAGGCCCTCCCTTCAAAAGGGCAGTCCCAAATTTACAATACACTTTTTCTCCTTGTCCCCACAAAACCCCGGCAAAAAGAAATACACACAAAGCAAGCAAATCCAGCATTCCACTCAAAAATCACTCCTCCTGAATTTCCAGTAACGACAAAACGAAATGTAAAAATAAGAAATTTTTATTAAAAGTTAAAAATGTTTTCAAAGTTTATACATGCAAATAGATAATTCCACCATAATATGGACTTTTAAATCAATGACAAACAATTACAAACCAGTCTGGCAAAACATGCATCAGCTACCTAACTCTTTCTAAGTACTTGTATCGGGGTTAGCCTGCTCACTGGGAAGGAAATCATACACTTACCAGAAAGTCCCTGCTGCTGTTATTGCCCCCGGACACTGGCACAGAGGGGAGGGAACAGTCCTCACCATATCTGGGACTAAGAATAGCACCTGGACCAGAAAGAAACCCCCTCCACTCCTGAGCAGAGTCCATCTGGGCCAGTGACCTTCTGCTATGCTGGGCTTCCAGCAGTTCTCAACACTGGCTCCCAGTTACAATTGTGGAGAAGTTTTCAAAATATCCTGATTGCCTGAGCCACAGATCAATTAAATCAGAATCTCTGGGAATGGCGCCCGAGCAACTGCATGTTTTGAGAGCTCCTGGGTGGTTCTGATGCTCAGGGAGGAGAAAACCACCACAGCCATTCCTGTCTCTACTCTTACCTTCTGAGAAGTCGCCCTTGTTCTGATTCAAAACATCTGGCACGTCTGACTTGACTTTCTCGACTTACAAAAGTTATGACACATGGATGCTTAGTTTCCACCACTGGTTTACGAAAGGTTAAAAAAAATAGAGCACCCAGATTTCGTAAAAAAAGTTTATTTTCATATAAAAGTGCCAAAATATCCACCAATGTCATAATCTATCTCAATAACCAGTTTACACTAGCAATCAAAACACAAGCCTCTTTATTCACATTGTTTAAAAATCCAATTCTTTTCACACATTCCCACAGTAACTGGAGTCTCTGGACAGCGGGAAGTTTGCGTTCCTGTTTGGTGTGGTAGTCCATATGTCCAGGTTCATATAGGCACGAAACGGGTTAAACCCGGGGTAGTATTCCTTGCACATGACGGCCTGGTTTTCCATGTGAGTAGAATGTTCCGCGGTAGGATTGATGGGGCAGCAATTTTCATACACATCGCTTTGCGGGGCCCAAATGGAACCAAAAAGTCCAGACATTGGAGACAAACTTCGGGTGCTTGTGAGGTAGGGCTGAAGTGCAAATGGGGAGAGGGAAACAACGTTAAAAAAGAAACCAACAAAGTCGCGTTACGAAGCAATGTCTAGACTGAATATATACCAGTGTATATACAAGGGTATCGATCCAAGTTAACCTGGAAGCTATCAAACTATTCTCAAATTAGATCTGGCTTGCTTTTAACTCCATTTCCTCAAAGGTGGGGGTAGGGTGTGAAATCCTCATCTAACTAGATAACCTTATTTGCAACCCCGGGAAGAACCCATCCACAGGCCAAATGCTCTGTATCTGGGGGAAAAAAAGTGTCCAGTGGAGCGAAAGGGAAAATCTTGGGCTTTTTAGCAGGGAGGGGGGTGGTCCTCACAGGCAGGAAGCCTCAGGACCCAGGCGCTGACCACCCACTGACCTTCCCGGGACTTTCATTTCGTCTCTTACCACAGATGAAAAGGTCAGTGAGTCCATTTAAATACAGCTGTGCCACAGAGGACTCCCTGGCCCACGTTCAATTTTATCTACAAATGGTCACCACCTGGTATATTCGGGGACGTCTTTCATTTGGGGTGGCTAGAATGTCAGTGTCTGTCTGACTAACTGCTGTCAGGTTCCGTCAGAGGGTGGCCAGCCCCGGCTTCTGTGATCTACAAGAGCCAAGCCAGGCTCTAGCTGATCCAAACCCAGTGCTAACGCTAGCTGAGACCAGGATTAAAGATGGACCAGCAACAACTCAGAGCTGCCCTGGGGCTCACAGCACAGGACGGGCAACACTGACCGGAGAGTTGATGAAACTGGCGTGTCCCCAGGCAGCAGGCATGTTGGGTGGGGTGTTCCAGGTAGACTGCGAGTTGTGATCAATGAAGTCTGTCTGAATTTCGGCAGGGCAGGGGAAGCCGTTGGCATAATTCATGTTTTCTACAAAGAATGGGAGACATCAACACAGGTAAACACCTTCACGGAGAGCAATGAATTCTCGCTCTCACAGCTGTCAAAGCTTTACTACACTGACAAGCTAAAATCCTCCCTCTGTGTGGACCAAGAATGTCTCACTGTCATTCTCACACCACCTGGGAAGCCTTCAGTGCAGAAGGTCTTCCTCTGGACTTGTTTTTCTGTATTTGATCATTTGATGGCAATCTTTCTATTTTACCAAGCATGCTAAAATACTGCTAGAGACTTAAATGGTGTCAAGATGCTTACCAGTCCTTAAAACAAATTTTTATTACCTGCCACACCACCCTCACCGCCTGCATATATACCATGTGGGCTGATAAAGCAATCCGAAACCAAGCACTTCTTAGGTACCAGTAAGAAAATAATAAACACGAAGCCTCACGATCGTAGGAAGAAAGTTACAGAAGCACCCTCTGGTGGTTAGCATAATGCGATGCATGCACCGAAATCTAGACAAGAATCCTATGTGGCTTATCCCTTCCCCGAAAAGGGAGCTCTAGTATAAGAAATCATCAGACAGTAATGTACAACAAGAGCATTTTCCATTTGATCAGGGAAATCCCCTATCTTTATTTATTTATTATTACAGATGCTTGAGCCCAAGTATCTGCAATTTTCCACAATTTCCCCTCCAAACTCCTTTCCTTCCTTCTGCACCACTACCCAGGGGCAGAGGAGTCAGGACATAAGGAACCAGCAGGTAATGTTCCTATTTCATGTGGGACTTGATTGCCTAAAAAGAACAGCGAACAGCTAAAGTCCCAGCCTCCCAATGGACAACCCACAATGTTAGGTACACATAGATCCAAATGACCCAATTCTACCTAATGTGAAGGACTAAATGAATTAAGGGTTATTTGTAGAAGCCCCCAGATACCCAGATTTAGAGGGCTTTTGAGGGCTATATAAGATTATATATGGCAGGCATGACTTGATTCACATGAAGCCCATTTAGCAGCCTACTGTGTTCACTCAAAGTCTGCTCACTGCTAAAAGACACATTCTTCTGCAGGTTAGTGCCGTAAGTCCACACACTTCCTGCTTTGACCTTCTGAGAATAAAAGAATGGCCCTGGGATTGTTTGCACAGCTTTTACCTTCTGGGAAGGCATTGTAATCGTTCAACTCCAATGGACAGTACACACTGGGAAACTGGCCTTCGCACATTGCGTTCCAATCAATGAAACTGTGACAAAAAAACAAGTCTAGTTTCAGAAACAGGATGTCAACATATCAAGCAAAGAAAGAGGAAAACAATTTTATTGCCCTGTCTCCTAATCACTACAAATTCCCCAATTTGGGGAAATAAAAGATGTACTTTCTCAAGTCACAGATTCAAAGACTTACTAAACGCTCATCACCAATGATGCTCCCCCTGCAGGATGGATGGCCTGGGCTAGGAGCACACTTCCTCTGCCATTGTGTCTGTTAACTAGAGACAGAATCCAAGCCTGCGGCTTTATTAGCTGTGGAGGAACAACTGTAAGGACTATAACTCGTGATACTCTGATCACTAGTGCCAACTGGATTTTCATTATAGAAATGAGATAGTAAACACTGCTGTAGTTAGCTGAACAAAAAACCCCTTCAAATGGATTCTGTGATTAAATAAAGATACTAACATTTTCTTAGCGTTCACTAACTGAATGGCATATTAATATCAAATAGCAAATTTAAGAAACTGCCATTGTGTAACTGTTTTTCAATACTTAAAACTATTTGATCTTTTAAAACTTTAAATGTATCCAGAATATAAGCTGTTGTCCTCAAGGAAAAAAAAGAGTAAAAAAAAGAAAAAGAAAAAAAAATTTTAAAACGTGTTCAAGAATAAGGCCACGGAAAAATGGAAATCTTTCGTTAGAAAGAAATACGAGCAATTGTTTTTCAAATTTGCCTCCAATGTATGAACAGATCATCTCTTCCATTTAAAAAAAGGAAGTAATGACATGGCCACCAGCTTTACTGCTTTTATTTCTTCTCCTGTTTCTCCCTGTGCCTGGTTTGTTATTTTCTAAGACATCGCAACACAACTCTAAAAGGCAGCTAAAGCACACCGAGGAGGAAGCCTGGCCCTCCTGTAAGGAATACCTAACAAACTGAATTCAAATCCCGGCTGCACGTGCGCAGGCTGAGCGCGGTGCCGTACCTGCTGTGGACGGGGGCGGGCTCCTGCAGCACACATGGCGAGCTGCTCGCCAGACACACCGGCTGGGCGGGCCACAGGTCTCCGGGCGAGTAAAGACCTAAGGAAGAGAACAAGGCCGCTCAGTCCACCATCTCCCACCCGGCCCTCATCCTACCCTTCTGCAAACCTCGCTCAACTGCGCGTCCCTCCAGAAAATACCCCCCAACATCACCCACACGTGTAGACTCCTTCTGCCTTTCGGGATGTTATTTCAGGACTTAATGGTGGAACAGCACGCTGCTCTGACCATCGCTTCAGATGGCGTGCAACTGCCTCCTGACCTGGACAAGAAGATGAGATTCACTCACGTATCCGAGGCCTACTTTCCGCAAGGCCCCATTACAGACACCAGGGATGCTGCGGTGAACAAGTTACACTCAGGTGAGCAGAGACAAACAACAAACAAAAGAAAAAAGAAATATAGCGGGGCAGATGCTCTGTGTGCTATGATGGCAAACACAGCGGTTTTAAAGAGGGCGGTCTAAGGCCTCGCTGAAGGAACAGCTCACCAAAGATGTGACCGAGGAGAGGAGGTGAGCCAAGTGGGCAGAGGGAAGCCCACCCCAAACAGCAGGCAGAGCACGGTAAAGCCCCGAAGCACGGTGTGCCTGGTGAGTTCAAACAGCAAGGATGCCAGCGTGGCCAGGAAGCGGGGGAGGGGTGCAGGATGAGCAGAGGAGAGCCAGTGGACCCTTTTAAGGATTTGGGCATTTACTCTGAGTCAGATGGGAAGCCGCTGGAAGGTTCTGAGCAGAGTGACTGCTTGGAGACAAGTCTCTCTCCCGTTTCTGCACATCTTGCCAGCAGAGGTACCAATGGCCTTTGCTCTGGACTATTTTTTCCCAGATGTTTGCGAAGCAAAAGCCTTGAAACCTATAGTGCCTCCCTCTGGAGAAAAGGGCAGGCATGCTTGTTGCCTATTATAAAAGATTTGGGGCCCCCAAGCTCAGGTTTCCTCTCCTATAACGCTACCTACTGTGTATGATGGCATCCATCTAGGGCTGTCTGAGTCACCCGTGACACCTGGGGGTTAAGGGCCACTGATGCAAACAGGCTGATGCTCATGGACTTGGCCCCGTGGGCTTTATGTGAAATGGCAGCTACCCTTCTGGGGAGACTTTAGCCCCCACTCTGCCACCTAAAGCAAAGCTGCTGCTCAGTGGGACCCCTGACTGCCTGAGGCTCCCATAAATGCCTGGGCCCGGCCCCCTGATGGTTGGGTTAAGCTGAAACCTGACAATGTCCACTGGGACACTGTAGCTGTCCACCCTCAACGCCGGCCATGCAGAACGCAAAAGAACCGTGGTTGCTCTGCTCAGTGGGTAGAACCCAAGGCAGTTCTCATAGCTCTGGTCAATTCTCCCCTGATGAACCTTGCTGTGTTTTACTGACTCTCAGGCTATTGCCAATGGCCCAGGTGTTCGGTCTGCCACCTGAAAAGCTACAGGCTGGCAGATGAAAGATACTGCTCTCTGGGGCTGTGAGATGTGGAACAGACCTTGGCTTCTGAGACCTCGGAGCCGCTTGGTGAGAGATCCCTGGTGAAGGCTCCTTCTCTGCTGAGACTGACTGGAATCAGTGCTGACTGGGTCTGCACCACCCAGACTGCCACTACTGCTGCCTGGGTCCATCTTGCACCAGACATGGTGACACTTCCAGCGTCACAGACTGGACACAAAGGGGAGCTTCCTGGAAGGATAACTTGTTTGTGCACCCCATGGGCAGTGATCACTATGAGGGAGCCACCCAACTAGAAAAGGCTGGTATGCAATTTGATGATATTGGCTGAAGTGATCAAAGATACCACCCACCTGGCCCTGGAAGGCATTCAGGGCAGCCTCAATTCACTGGCCAGGGTGGTTACAGATGACAGGATCGCCCTAGTTGTTCTCTGGGAGGATAAGGTGGAGTCTACGCAGTCACTAATACACCCTGCTGTACCTGGAATCATGCCTCTGACCGAGTGGAAAGATCAATACAGAAACTTAACTGAAAGCCACAGACCCTTGTGGCTATGGGATGTGCTCAGCTGGCTGGGTCTGGGACTCTGGTGCATGGCTCAGGCTGACACTTTAGGGTGGCCTCATCCTGCTGCTTAGGGTCATGTTGATAGCAACTGCTATTAAATGTTATATGAGATAAATCAAACAGATTTGGCCCTACCTGGCAGTCGGAGTACTTGATAACCATTTATGGAATGGTCTACTCATAGGAGAATCTACCAAGAGCCAAGGCTACATAGAAACAAAAGGTATGTATGTTGTAAGACACTTCTGTACAGATCTCTTTGGCTTCTGTACTTCTCACAAGCAGAAGCATGGCTGCCTTTATTCTGCCCTAATTTCCAAGGATGTTTATTAGGCAAAGCCTCAGAAGACAGGGGTAGTATCTCCCTTTGGTGCAAGGGGCAAGTCTGCTTAATTTCCAACATAATAAAGATAATGTTTCCTGCCATTATAAGAGACTTGGGTTCCCTATGCTCAGGGCTCCTTTCTGTCTGCGACATCCCCACAGGTGTCGGTGCAAGGAGAGCTGACAGAAACGTGCTGATGCTCGTGCCTCTTGCTGTGCTAAAAGTTCTTTGTCTCTGACCCAG
This sequence comes from Avahi laniger, assembly GCA_963575035.1. Classification (NCBI taxonomy): domain Eukaryota; kingdom Metazoa; phylum Chordata; class Mammalia; order Primates; family Indriidae; genus Avahi; species Avahi laniger. The sequence continues at coordinate 7,822 of CAUYSK010098952.1, forward strand.
GAGTCTCTTCTGCCAGCTTCTACAAAACTGTGGTCAGCTAACTTGTTAGCTTTTAAGTAGGGTAAAAATCTTAAGCGCTTCCCAGTTCTTAACAGTGATGTGACCTTATGTTTAACACGATCCCTCTGGCTGTGGTGTTAAAAACAGGTGGTAATGTGGGGTGAAGGTAGAAGCTGGCAGACTCGTAAGAAAGCTACTGTGACAATCCCAGTGAGAGAGAGGGACGGCCTGGGCCGCAGTGACTATGGTGAAGCTGATGAGATGTGATCAGACACTAGATATGTTTGGAGCGTAGAAGGCCACCCAAATAAGGCAATGGATCAGATATGAGGCACGAGAAAGAGAAAGTCAAGGATGAGCTCTTGATGTTGCCTGGAGGGAAGAACTGTAAGAGGAGCAGGTCTGAAGAGATGACCAAGCATCCAGTTGCGGCACCTGTTGGACCCCAAGTGCAGATGTCAAACTGGCAGTCTGCTGTAAGATACCAGAGATCAGCAGAGAGGCTCAGGCTGAAGATACAACGTTGGGAGTTGTTAGGGTGTAAGAGAGACTTAAAGCTTTGAAAGTAGACGAGATCACCCAGGGAGTATGCACGGACAGAGGAGAGCAGAGCGCCAAGGCCTGTGCTCTGGAGGGCTCCGAGATCATGAAGGGGCGATGGGGAGGAACTGAATCAGGAACCTAAGGTTTACCGGCCAGAACAGAACATCTAGTGTCTGTGCTGGTCAACATGGGGGACCCCAGACAGAACTGACCAAGGACTTAGCAACATGGCAGTCACCAGGGACCCTGATGGCATCGTTTCAGAGGAGTGGTGGCGGCAAATGCCATATTACAGGGGTTTCTGGGGAGGAGATGCAAGGCAGGGAGTCTGAATCAGCAAACTTAGAGAATTCTAAGGAGCAGAGAACCAGAGCAGCGGAGGGAGAAGAGAGTTGAGAGAGAGTGTTCGGGCTGTTGTTGGCTTTTTAAAGACGAGAAGTATTACCGTGTGTCTGCATGCTGATGAGTACGACCCATGAGAGAACAACTGATGGTGGAGGAGGGAGGGGGCCCGAGAGAAAGGCTGCGCTGACGATTCGTCAGGCCGCAGCAGGAGGGAAGCAGAGCGCGGCGTGGAGGGCAGGTGATGGGACAGCGGGAGCTTCCTGAAGGTCTCTAACTGCTTCTCTTTTCCAGGAAAACAGGAATCAAGAGCAAGAAAGAGGACGAGGCAGGAGGACGAGAAGCGTGGGGACGGAGGAGGAGGGCGGGAGGACAGCAGAGAGCAGTCGGATCCCGGGAGAGGCCGGTGGCACGTGTGAACGCCGTTCTCCAGCTCCACGCGCCCGCACAGGGTCAGGTGGAGCAGGTGAGAGCGGTCGGCAAAACCGTGACTGTGGCTTCGCAAGGTCAGGGCGGTAAAGGGAGATGAGTCAAGGAAATGACGGCGACAATGGATCGGGCCATTTCAGCTGGGCGAGAAGGAAAGTGTGGCTGTGAGGGAGGGGAGGAACAGTGCAGAACCCTGTTCCCCAGTACAAAGGTGATGGGACCAGGCCTTGTGGACAACAGACTGTGGACAAGATCTACTTTTTCAGTGACTTTAGGACCTAACCAAGGACTATAAATAGGTGATCAAAAGCAGCTGCAGACTACTAATGAGGTCAAGGTAAAGGCACTTGAAGCACACAAACCGGGGCCAGGACTCTAGACCGCACATCAATCTCCAACTGACAGTGGACACAGAACATGAGCTGGAGGGTATCTGCTTTGACAGTTTGTTATCTGCCCCACCATTAACTAAATCCCACTTCCTCTCTATTACAGAAAAAAGGTGGTACCATCTAAACCACCCCCAAATCTTGCCTCAGCAATTTACAGATTTTTGAATTTAAGATTTTTTAATTGAAAAACACTTATTTTGCTGTACTAACCATGAGTTCCAATTCACAAATATTTGTTGATAATCTGACAAGCCCAAAACGTATCCAAGGAACAGCACAGAAGCCTTCTGCTTGCAAAGTAAAAACTCTCCACTGTGTAGAGCAGCGTTTACCTCCAGCATTGATTTATATGAGCAAAAGCAAGTTATGTGTGTTGAAGCTACAGAAGGTAAAAATCAGCTTATCCTGCCACAATTCCTGACTCTGGTTAGGCAGGAAAGCAGCCCTGGGATAAAACAGGAGACCGAAGACAAAGACAAAGAGAGGCAGAAGAAGTGGAGGAAAGGAGATGAAAAACAGGGGGGCACCAGCATTAACCTCCCATCAGAGACCCCAGGCAGGAGTGGGGTTTCCTTCCAACCCACTCCTATCTCCGCACTCCCAGGCCACTGTCCTTTCGCCTGCAGAAAGTCTGAGGGGGCCCAGCTCTCAGTCTCATCCCTGGGGCAGGAGCAAGGCCGGTCGCCGAGGCTGCTGAGGCCACATCAACAGGCTCCCAAGACAAAGTGAGTTGTGGGACCATATTGGGGCACAGCGGACCTGTGCCTCAACTGTAGCGAAGAGCAGAGTGTCGAAGCACAGGGTCCCTAGAGCAGGCACTTCCTAACGCAGGGAGCACGGCCTGGAGACGGCCCTGTCCCACTCAGCCTGCTTTGTCGTCTCAAGCCCACCACCAGGAACACAGACGTGCAGAACCCTGGCTGGCGTGTGCGGCGAGGAACGCGCCTCACCTTTATCTTCCTCGACGCCCGCGGGCGCGGCGGGAAGGCTGGGGCAGGAGGGCTCTGCGTACTCGGGGAGGTTATTCACGTCACTGTGGGGAAAGAGAGCAGAGGAGGAACCACTCAATTTTTTCTGTACAAGGAAATACTGATATTGTACAACCTAATCTGATCCAGTTTTTACATGAAATCTTCCTCTGGGAAACATACAGGTCTTAAATGTAAAGGTACACATCCAGAAAAGAGTCAAGGAATATTAAATTCCCAAGATCTAGCAAAGGCTTGTTTTAACAAAGAACACTAAAAACAATCTGAAACCTGCAGTTTCGGATCTGCCCACCGCCAGTTTAGCAATTCCTGTCTCTCTCTTACTTCCCATCCCTAACAAAACCAGTTCATAAAGGGCTTTCCTTGTCCACTCGTGGACTTCCCTCCTCTCCGCTCACGGCGAGGCAGGCACCCAGGAAACCTGATGACATTTCTCACTCTGAAAGCCTCTCCTTCTCGCTCACCATGCTCTCTTCTCTCCCTCAGGACAAGCTGCTTGTTTATCCTACTCTGCCCGATGCTGCAGGAATCGTCACACGGCGGAACTGCGAACGTGCAGGTTACCTACTAGGTTCTTGCGAAATTTTCAAAATCATCAGAGCTCAGTTTTATGTCCAGTCCTAGCAAAGAGCAGATGATTCCTATCTTTATAATAACTACTGCTTCCTCTTTCTACTTTTAGAAGTGAGGTATTTTCTACCGTGGCCGTATCACTGAAAAGACCACTGAGACCAGAGACAGGTCCATGCAAACTGTGTTTGCTTAGAAGGGTTGTTCCTTCTGAATTAACAAAGTCCGATTTTAACTTTCCTGCATCTTTAAAAGGTTTTCGTATCTTAACTTGCAGAATCAAGTACAAAGAAGAAACATGGTGCCTGACAGAAAAAGAAGTACATGAAACGTACTATAAAAGCTGGAAAATAAAAAACTCACATGGGGTTGCAGATGTTATGAGAAAGGTTCAAGGAGATGGGAGTTTCAGAAGGAAAATCATTCTGTGAAACACTGTCTCCTGCATTAAAAACAAAAAACACATTATCACAAGCTTTAAAAGTATAATTAAACTGTATATATTCTGTACTAAAATGCATACATTGTTAATATCATTGATCCCTGATGAGCAGTTTATTTTTCACTTTAAACTGATATTCGCACATTTACTTAATTTTTAAAAGGCCTTTATAGTTTATCTTTTCATTGAAAAGTTAATAAACTCAACATTTTATAAGAATTTTGCATTAATAATATTACATTATGAAGAAAAGTTGAAACCATCAATATTATGTAACTTCCTAACAAGGTTTTTTCCCTGAGAAAAGAAATTTAGCTACATAAACTATAGTGTCCCTTCCCCCAGCTTATAAAGGAGTAGGAAATCTATAAAAACACAAGTTTAAAGAAGAATAGTATGAATCATCTGCAGTTATACTATCATTATGAACATTCTGGTATATTTCCTTACAATGTCTTTTATGTGTATGTATATGTATAAAATTGGAATCGTACTTCATATATACTTTGTCTTTTTGGTCTCCTATACCATTTATCACTTTTAGACATTTTCCTTCTATTATATAACTTTAAACACAACATAAAGACTGCGCACTATGCCACTGTACAGAATACCACTAATAATTTTCATCATTCTTCTAAAGGTGGCTTTTCCCCAAGCAAAAGCTGTACTTTTGGTTTTTCTTAACATTAAGTACTGATTTTTAAAATCTCTTGTTAGCACCATCAGTCAAACCTTCAGTCTTCAGACAGAGACACACAGTCGCTATCAGCGGTACGACACCTTACGGGGCAGGGGGCACTAGAAAAACCGCATCTAAAAAGGCCGAGGGGAGAAGGGAGGGAAAAACGAAAACAACGCTGGGAAACGCTGACCGGAATCACCGTGGGCACGGCCACTACTGTGCTGGTCTCTCAGACAAGACCTTCTTTTCAGGTCTCGTGGAGACAGGAAAGAAGGAAGGGAAAGTCCTGCACGCAGGCCCAGACCCGTTGACCAGCGTCCCGTCGGGAGAGCACTGGACTCTGGGGGAAGGACACAGGTCAAGCCCAGGTTGCTGTGTGGTGTCTCACAAGCCCACGCCCTCTCTGAGCCCGTCTCCACGTGGAGACAGGAACAGGGACACCTGCTCTGCCCTCCTCACGGGGCGCAGGGGCACAGTATGAGCTTGACAAATGCGAGGTGCCACACAAACTGCGCAATCTCACTGCCTCTTCCTTCTACAAAGGTTACTAGTTTACCGTGTTGAACCACATCTTTACGTAACATGGAGACATGAAAACAAGCTGACTGAACAGAGCATGGTGCAGAGTGCTATACTGAATTATGATTCCATTTATATAAAGACTAATCATTCTGTATTTTTTTGATGGATATATGAATCTAAAATAAAAAATGGACTGCAAGATACACACCAAATTCATGACGGTGGACAGTGATTGTCTCGGGTGGGTAGGGGGAGAGTTGACAGATGATAAAGTATTTTTTCTTTAAAAAAAAAAAAAACCAAGAACAAATGTGACAAGATTAAGTGCTGTTAATTCGGGATGATAGAAATACAGATGTTTCTTTGACCTCTCTCCTGTGTCATTAAATTTCTCAGAAATTTACTGTTCGCAGCACCATTATTCATTAATAGCTAAAAGGTGGAAGCAATCCAAGGGTCCATCCACAGAGAAACAGATAAACCAAATGTGGTTTATACAGACAATGGAATATTATTTAGCCTTAAAAAGGAAGAAAAATTCTGGCACATGCTACAGCACTGATGAACCCTGAGGACACCGTGCTAACCGAAGTGATCTAGTTACAAAAAGATAATCACACTGCACCGTCCCACGTACACGAGATACCTGGAGGGGCAAATCCAGAGCAGAAAGGGGAAAGGGGGTTGCCGGGGGCTACAGTGAGGGAGGAATGGAAAGTTACTGCTTAACGGGTACAGAGTTTCGGTTTCGCAAGATGGAAAGTTCTGGAGATGGATGGAGGTGACGGCTACACAAACAGTGTGAATGTACTTAACGCCACAGGGCAGTGCACTTAAAAATGGTTAAAATGGTAAGTGTTGTGTCACGTATATTTATTATTAATACAACAAAAAGAATGTACAAATGAAAAAGTCAATGTAGATGCTCCTCAAACTGTGTCAAAGACAGACACTAAATAAAAACGATGATGATGATGGAGGGAAAGAAAGAGGGAGGAGAGAGGAAAGAAAAGAAAGCGAATGAAGTCCAACGCAAAGACTCGCGCCCACAGGCCCACGTTTTCCCTGGGTGCCGGAAGGCGGATCTAGACTGTGTACCAGGTACTCGGGAGGGCGGGCAGAAGGGCCACTCGAGAGCGTCTGGATCTCTGCCCAGGACTCACCGGCCGGCAGGAAATGCGGGGCGTCCACCGCGGGCTTCTTGTCCCCGTCGGAGCTGCTGGCACTGCTCCAGCTCCCCCAGCTGCCCCGGCTGGCACGCACGCTGCCTGAGGAGCTCCCACAGTCGGAGCTGGAATCGGAGCAAAACTTGTCCACGCACTTCTTCTCAGGTTTCTGGTAGTAACCCTCTGTGGGAAGTGAGAGAGAGAGCGGTCACGTTCCACTGAAACAACTGTCCACTTGATGCCATTTGTAACAAAAAGACAGAGGCAAAAATAGGAGAAAGACAAGGTTCGGTTGTAGGGTCAGCTACCTCTCACCCTGCAAGAGTAAAGAAGGAGTTTGCCAGAACCAATGGTGGCACTTTAGAAAACAACAGGGGATGGGCTCTGGCTACTCCACCTAAGGCATGCGCAACTGGGGGCTAAGATAGCCAACCACCAAATATAACTGTTCTAGAAATAACAAATAATTTCTATCAAGAAAACTCTCTTGGACTGGAGATTTGTAGGTAATTTTCTCCCTTTCATTTACTAAGATGTCCACTAGGAGTTTCCAAATATTATTGATATGTGCGTGGGAAGAACCTCCAAATAAGAACAAAAAGCAACACACATGTCAAGGGAATGAAAACCAGAGGGCAGAGGCAGAAACCAGTTAACTGGCTTGTGTGCACCAACGTGGGGCATGTGTCTGGGGAAAGTGTGTGTTGACTGAGAGGGTCACAAACCTCCATCACTCTGTACCCCACGTGTACTGCCAAATTCAGTGTTTCTCCAGCCCCCTCACTAGCCTGCACCTGCCCCCGGACCTAGCACTGGGTGGCCCTCTGTCTCCCACTCCCAGGGACACTGCCCAGCAGTCCTTAGCAGGGGCAGCAGCCTGGCTCTGCAGAATTACCTGACGCAGGTAAGGGGGTAGCACTGTCTCACCTGGCTGCTCCTCTCTTTCCCCAAGGGGCTCCTGTCTGAAGCAAGCAGCCACTGTTCTTCAGCAACATGCCAGAGGACAGTTACAAATGGCCAGCTATCTTGCTGGGAGGACACTAGAGGCCTATTCAGGCTCAAAAGAATCTTAGCTTTCTGCTCTCACCCTGACGGCTTTCCAACTGGGCTTTAATTAGCTAAGCTGCCTGTGAAAAGACAGTATTGAGATGCCATTTCTCTCACTGAATCCTTCCCAGGGGAACCAAAAACCCCACCGGAAGCATCACTCGTCGCTCAGTGTCGTTACGCACCTGCCTCTCTCTGTGCCCCAGGCAACCCGCTCACAACCGCGGCATCTGCTTTACAAATCTCCCTGGCGTCTTCCTGTGTACCCCAGTTTCTCACACCCATGTCGCCGCTCAGCTCGGGCCTCTCGAAGTCATTGTACACAAGCTTCAGTTCACTCTGTTCAGAAGACCTGGAAGAGCCACACGCAAAAAAATCACATCCGTATGTGACTGCCACGTGTACGTACAGACTTCCCTTCCATGGGACTTACTAGAGGTGAAAATGTGAACCTGGGACAACCTGAGGCCTCCTCTCTCGGGCTCTGAAGACCAGGAAGGGATGCCAGTAAGAAAGGACTCTGCCATTTTAGGACTAGAATTGACTTGGAGCTCATTTAATCTACTTTCATAGTTTACAGTGAGAGGTATAAGATTCTACAAGGTCACTCAAGGTCACATGATAAGTGGCAGGACCAGAACCCAAAACTCATGGCTTATTTTCCCTGTTGATATTGTGAAATATGATTTTCCATAGCTGAACCTGCTCGCTGGTGTCTGGTGGGAGGGACTCAGAGATGATTTAAATACATCCTCATTCATTCATTTAGCAAACACTCCTCAAACAGGAGTGGTGACCACCACGCACCACGTACTGTTCTGAAAGCTACAGTGGTAGAATACAGTTCTCTCCCTGGGGATTTCAAAATTGAACAATATGTCTCTTATGAGACCATGGACACAAGGACAGAACTATAATTCAATTTCATAAATAGCATATGGAAATGTAGAAAATACTACAGGAGTAACTAGATGATTATTTCACACGGTCCAATTTCAGTACCTAGCACTAGGTTCATAGCATGGTAGGTAAGAAGATCAAATATGGCAGATGCACTGGGTGATTTCACTGATTTCTAATCAAGGTAAAAAGAGTATATAGACAGAAACAGGAGCCAAGGAAACAGACAATCCAACAACAACAACCTATTTCATAAGCATCATGGGCCAAAAACATTATGATTAGCTACGGGTTACGTGAACGTTATTTTTTTAACAACTTATTTATTTCTTCAGCATGTCAAAAATCTGCTTTTAAAAATGTATACTAACGTTTAATTGGTGGAATTTCACTCTAATTTTATATCTTTCTATATGTTCATATCAGGAAAATATACTTTTAAGTGACCTCACAGTCAATCAAATGTTTATAGAAATACATGTATATGAATATATCTAGGTCTGAGTTTTCCTTTCTACAGAATACTGCCTTGGAGCTTTCGAATAATTTAGTCTACATAATCCAGTTCTAAATAAGGAAAATTATCTGTCAATAATTAGACTTTAGTGTTAATAAGAAATTAATAATGGATATGTATGTTGTTTCCCATTTGCATTTTGCTGATTGCTTGGCACCGGTGTGCTGAGTGTAGACCCAGAGCGTAAAGAAGCCCTGGCGCTGTTCCCTGCACGTAAGAACCGCTGGGGAGTTTGTCAAGAGCTAAACCGCTGGCTGAGCTCAAGACTGCAACATCCCGGGCGGGAGCAGGCCCCTAAACAGCACCATATGTGGCCTGGTGCCGGCGGGCGGGCTGCCAGCGTTCCCTCGCAACAACGAGCTCCCC
>CAUYSK010098953.1:0-12418 GCA_963575035.1 Avahi laniger
GAATGTTTATAGCAGCACAATTCACAATTGCAAAGATGTGGAAACAACCCAAGTGTCCATCAATACATGAGTGGATTAATAAAATGTGGTATATGTATACCGTGGAGTACTATTCAGCTTTAAGAAACAATGGTGATATAGCACTTCTTGTATACTCCTGGATAGAGCTGGAATGCCTTCTACTAAGTGATGTATCCCAAGAATGGAAAGACAAGCACCACATGTATTCACCATCAAATTGGTATTAACTGATCAACACATAAGTGCACATATAAGAATAACATCTATTTGATGTTGGGCAGGGGGAGGGGGGAGGGGAAAGGAGGGAGGAGGGGACGGGTATATACATACACAAAGAGTGCAATGCGCACCACCCGAAGGATGGACATATTTGAAACTCGGACTTGGGGTGAGGGGGCAAGGGCAACATACGTAACCTAAACATCTGTACCCCCAAAATACGCTGAAAGAAAAAAAAAAAGAATCATTTTCAGCTGGAAAGGAAACCTAGCTGTCCCGTGGTTACGTGGACCAATGTGGTGTTTACTGTCATGCCAGACATTCTAAAGCAAGGGTGATCAAACTGTGGCCCACAAGCCAAATCTGGCCCACTAGCCATTTTTCATAAATAATGTTTTATTAGAACATAGCTAACTTATTGGTTTACGTATTATCAATGTCTGCTTTCATGCCACCATGACAAAATTGAGAACATGTGACAAACTATATGTCCTAGTTAAATATATACTGTCTGGCCCTTTACAGAAAATGTTTGTAGAGCCTTGGAGTACATGTTTGTCACTGAAATGGTAAGAGAACAGAGGTCTAATATCAGTCTGATGTGTCCAGCAAGTCCTTTAACCTCCCTGAGCCTCGCTTTCCCCGTTTGTATAATATGTGCTCCATCAGACTGTGGTAATAAGTAAATGCAACAAAACATGCTAAAGGCCAGGTGCACAGCAGGTGCTCACCAAGGGTTAGTTTCCTCCCTTCCCCTCTTTAAGTACAGACACTCTTGAAGACCAGTGATGTCATAGCTCTAGCACATAGTAGGCACATTGTCTGTTTATTGAAGGCCAGTTCCCCTTGCACACTGAGAATGCAGAGGCTTCACAAAGCCCGTAGGCTGCAATTTAAAATGTCTCATTGTCCGGCAATCCAGGGGATGATTTACTAAGAAGGCAGCATACTTAGATACTATACATCATCTCCTAAAGCCAAACTTGTCCTGCCCAGAGCCAACAGTCAGCTCTGCCCTGGAAATGAAAAACGGGCTCCTGGGGACAGCAGATCTTGCCTGCAGGAGGGAAAGAGAAAAGGGACTAACTGTAAAATGCACCATTCCCACAAATCTCTGCCTCAGGAAGAGGCCCCCTTGGTGACCTTAGAATCTTTCACAAGTAGAGGTTTTATAACCCCCAGCTGCCTCAGAACAGAGAGCGAAATCTGCCTCTCTTCTCCGTCAAGTACACGAACAGCCACACAAGGACAGTTGCCAAGGGCCCAGGTAGTGAGGAGGGCACCCTCCCACCCACACTGCCACCCACCCTCTCCTCTCTCCTACCCACCCTCCCATCCGCCCACCCTTCCATTATTTTCTGTATCACCAATGGTCTAAGACACTTCCTCCTTCCAGTTTGAGCATCTATCCTCTCAGATATGTCTCAATCATGTTTTCTTGTGCCTGGTTTTGTTGTTCCATTCCTATTTTGCTTGTACTCTAACCACATTACCATCTATATGGAGAATCATCAATTTTCAATGCCCAGTACCCTGTGGCCAGGTTTACCAGGCAATGGTCTTGGTCACCTGTGGCCCATCAGAATCATAGAAGAGATACAGACAGCCCATAAGTGCCAGATGAGATAAACCCATTGGACCTCTGAGCTCCAGGACTCTGGTCTCAATGACAAGGGAGCCTTCTCCCGCCAGAGCCAGGTCTGCCAGCTGCCAGGAACCTGGGCACTGCCAAGGTTAAGTGCAATTGCAAATACACAGTGTCTGGCAGGAGTCTGAGAGGCCAGCAGGGATGCCTTCCCTCCGCCCTCGGGGAGGCATTGGGAAAGCTATTTGAAGGATTGATTAATTTCAACACACAAGCCAGAAGAATGAAAGGCTCCACATCCAAGAAACATAAGAGGAGAGGGTTGGGAATTATGGCAAGAAACAAAGAGGAAAAATAAGCAATAGCTAATAATTAGTCAGATTTTATTGCATGCTGGACATAGGCTAAATAACTTGTCTGAATTATCTGATTCAATTCTCACAACCTTTGAGGAAGTTTCTAGCATGGACCCTGTTTTACAAATGAAGAAACCAAGGCTCAGAAAGCTTAACTGGCTTGCCCACGGTTACAGGCCTACAGGCAGGCAACCCACCTCAAGCCTCCCTGCTTCCAGCGTTCATGCTCCTAACCACGACATTCCTTGAACGAGAGTGTGTTAAACTTCAAGGATAGGCCAGAGAACACATACAGAGATCCCAGGCCACAGACTTACAAAATGATCCAGTCCAGCCTTCCCACTTAACAAATGGGTAAACTGAGGCCCCGGCAGGAACATGACCTTCCCAGGGTCACCCAGTGAGTTAGTGACCTGAATAATGCAAAGAAGTTAATTTTTATAAAGTACCTTCACATCATGGGGCTGGGAAGTGGATAAGACTGTCAGACTCAGAGCTTCTTCCCTCCTTCCTCTTCCCTCTGCTTATTCCACCACCCAGAACTGCTAATGTGCCCAAGCTTAGCCTCTTCTGATGCTGGGCTCAGGGGATCCCAGAGGCCTCTTCAATGGACACTCAGTAGAAGTATCTAAGAGATGGCATCGTCATAGTTCAAGTGGTCCCTGGAGGATGGAGAAGGATCCGCGAGAGCAGCTAGAATCCAGTCCCCAGTGCCAGAAAATGATTAGGCCTATGCAGAATTTGGGACACCTGCCAGCCTCTGGTCCCAGCAGGAGGCCCAAAAGCAAACCCAGCCAGGAAGCCCAGCATAAGTGCACACCCACAGGCAGCAGGGGCTGAAAGAAGAGAGAAGGCATGACTCACCAGAGGGTGGGTGACCAGGGGTGGCCACCTGTAGGCGACAGCGCCTGCCAGGGAGACTGGGCAGGGAAGGCTGCAGTCCCCACCCTTGACAGGAAGACTTGAACCGGGCACAGCATGGGCTGCACAACTACTAATTCCATCTAGTGTGTCACTCCTGCTTCTATCAGCACGTTATAAATTCCTCAGAGCAGACACCACATTTAACATCATCCTTTTTTAAGAATCACCAGCATTAGAATCACAGACAGGATTCAAACCCTGCCTTGGCACCTCATTGTTGTGTGGCCCTGCGACTGAAGTTGCCTCTCCAAGTCTGTGCTTCCCTACCCGTGAAATGGAGACACTGATAGAGTCGTCAGGGGGGTTAAAGGCAGTAGGTGTGTAAAGCACTCGGCACAGTGTTCTTAACAATCACTCTAAGTAGCAGGGAGTGCAGCGTAGTGTGCAGGGTAGTCGACTCAATAAAATGTTATAGAACAAATTAAAATTCTCATGCAGAACTCATTTCACTTGTTAAAGCAAGGAAGTGAGCAACTGTGGTGTAAGGGCCTTTGGCTTTTAACTGCTTGAAATCAAATTGTTATTCCACTCTCCTATTCCAGCACTCAATGCTAAGGTTATTTGATGTGTCTGGTGCGTGACTACTTAAGAAGGGGTAACAACCCCTAATTAAGCCTAAAAACATCACTGCAAGATAGGCAGGTAGGGAGGAACGTCTCTTCGGGAAAACATTTCTGGGGCAGGCTTGGGCCAAAGAGCTGTCAATCGAGAGACTGTTAGGTCTTGGAGCTTTTATGCTCAAAGAATTTTGAGAGCCAGGAGGGAGGATCCTTGAGAAAAAATTTCTTTTAGAAACAAAGCACCACAGGTCCAGGGGGCCACAGGATTTAGTCCAGGTCCCCTGAGTTAGTAGCATTCCTTCCATAATACTTCTTATCCCTAAAATTCCTCCAGTCCGTTAATGTCATTACAGCTACTTGGTATTGGCACAGCCACTGTGGGCAGATTAGGCACAGTAACTCAATCTTTAATTGTTTATTGAGTAACTACTGCATGCCAGGCACTGGGACAAAGCAGCAGACAAAACACAAGGACATTGCCCTCTTGAGTTTACAACCTACTTGGGGAAGAAAGACAAGCGTAAGAATACGGATAATAATTACAAACAGCAATTACAGGTGACAAAGAGAGAAAGGGGATGGAGGGGGTGGGGAAGGCAAATTTAGACGCTGTAGCTAAGAAATGTAGTCTAAGCCCAAACTTGGAAGATCAGGAGGCCATGAAGAGCTCAGGGATGGGCATTCCAAACGGATGGAAGAGTGCAAAGGCATAGAAATGGGGGCAGAGGGAGAGTAAGAGGTTGGAAAGGGTAGAATCATGCGGGGCCTTGTGGGCCATGCTAATGAGTTTAGATTTCAGTTCAGGTACAAGAGGAAGCCAGGTGCATGGAGAGCCATAAGGGTGATGTGCTCTGTTTTATGATCTAAGATGATCACTGTAGTTGGCAACAAGGGGTGGTGGGAACTCAGGGAGAAGCACTTAGGGGCCCAAACTAAAGTAGCTGCTACATCAGTCCCACCCAAGGCCTAAAAAGGCTACTGAGAAAATTCCTCCCTGGGCTAAGATGGCTCAGGCAATGGGACTGAGCTGTGACTAGGGTAGGGGCACATTGACAAGCAGCTGCCCAACGGTGTCCCCTCACCTCACCAGGAATCTCCGTGGGCCCAAGGAACGAGTCATCCCAACTCCAGCACTGCACGCAGTGCAGTTCTGAGACTGGCCCTGGACACATCCTGGGTTTCAATAACACTTGTTAAATTGAGATGAACTCAGTAGACAGTCCCTCAGGAGATACAAGTTCTGCTATTGACGAAGGCTCACAGCAAGACAAGGATAATGGGCTCAAATCTCGTTAGCAAAGTCAGAGAACTGAGAATTTTCCAAGCTCAAAACAATAATTCCCCTCTGCTTTCAATATTTTTGCATCATGAGGAATCATTCATAGGGTGGCCAGGAATAATTCTTGGGCAATTATTCAGCATGTCTGGGACTGGTTTTGCTTCTTTTCGTCGAAGTTAAAGATCATTCACTCAATAGTTTCTTTTCAATACAGCTCTGCCTCCACCCGTCTCTCCTCCCTCTTCCCCCCATATCTAAGCCTCATAATCTGTCTTCCCGGATTCTCTCTCCGCCTTCCTTCAGCATCCGTCCTCCTCCACGCTGGCTGCTTCTCCCATTTCATCTTTCCCAGGAACCCACAGCGCTGAGCTTGAGCTCAGCAATTCCCACCTTTTTTATTTGACATCCCAGTGTGTCTCCAGTCATCTCCAGGGGAGTTGTGAAATTCATTTTCATTCACTTTAATTTAAAAAAGAAATATAGGCCATTTAGTTCTTTTAAGAGGGGAAAATGGGGTGTCATTCAACCAGCAGGGAGGTGAATCCTGACTTCAGCTATTAGCTCATTGGGCAAAGTGGCTCTCTTTCAAGCCGTTTTCAGTGCTTGGGTCGTTTAAGCAAGTAAAGTGTCTTGCTCATGTGGAAGAGACATTCACACTGGGAGAGGGGCAAGAAAATAAAGTTCAGGGAGAAAAGAGACATGAGAAAATTAATGTTCTTTTATTAACTCCATCTTGGATAAAGTGGGAATTCAACAGAATGATCCATATCACTCAACCATTTAGTTACTCTGTTCGATAAGGACTTATTGAGTATTTAACATTTTCCAGAACCTAGTGGAGATGATGATGATGGCAGTTAACATTTTTCAGCTCACTTACTCTGTGCCAGGTACAATTCTACAAGAATTACCTCAATTAATCCCCACAGTAACTCAATAAATAGTGGCTATTTTGTCCCCACTGCAGAACAGAGGCTGAGAAAAGTTAAATGAATCACCCAAAGTCACCTAGATGTAGGTCGAGTTTGAACCCAGGACCATCTCATCACCACCATGACACCCGGCAGCCCTTCCTGCAAGGATCTCACCTATGCAGTGGGCAAAACAGACAAGTAACCAACGGCACAGATCATTTGTGCAAAGCAGTATGGAGAGTATCTGGGAGTGCAGCAGAGGGTTCTGAGCTGAGCCCGGAAGCAGAGAACACGTGGGATGCACGTCCTAAAGGAGGTAAAAGACTCATGGGAGTTGGCTAGGCAGATGGGGTGGATTCAGGAGAAAGGGGGTTCCAGGCAGAAGAAAGAAAGTGGGGAGGGGTGGCTTGAGAGAATAGGAAAATATGTAGAAGAGGCTGGTGCCAGCAGGAGGTGGGCAGATGGCCCGGGGAGCCCTGGCTGGGGAGGCTGGCAGGGCTCAATCGAAGTCTCTTTCTGGTCGACTAAGGATGGGTCACCGAGAGCTGGGGAAGGGTGTGTGCACCAGAGTGGCAAAGCCAGTCGTGGACTCTCAGACACAGCCCTGTGGTCACTGTGGCACAGCTTGGATTTGGGGACATGGAGAGCGGGTGCCAGGAGCCCACCTAGCAGTTGGTTTGATGGGCGTCAGAGCAGGCATTAAAGGATGAGGGCTTCACCTCAGACAGTGGCCACGGGAAGGAAACAGCAGGTACTCGAGAGATGCTAAGTGGGGAGAAATGACAGGTGTTTGTGATTTCCATAGAAAATTATGGCATTTAGCCATTATTTTGCCAAATTCTGCCAGGGTAAAAAATGTTTCTAATTTTATTTTTCTGGTGATGGTGAATTTCTAACGTATTTTTGCCATCTGCTCTGCAACTGAAGGGCAATAGGATCAACCAAGTGACAAAGTTTGTGAGATGCAGAGAAGTCCTGTCCCATCCTTGAGCCCATGGTGGGAAAGAGGTGCTGACCAAAGCAGTCTTTCTGCATGTGACCCTCACTAGGTACCTGCTCCTTCTTCCCAGCCACCTGCCCAGGGAGGCTAACACACCTGCCCTGCTCTTCCCTGCAACACCCTCAGCCTGACTGCAAGCAGCAGCAGGAGTGTCAGACGAGGCCGTCAACACTGATACCTGATGGCTGAACAAGAGAATGAAACAAGGCTTGG
Organism: Avahi laniger; assembly: GCA_963575035.1. Taxonomy (NCBI): domain Eukaryota; kingdom Metazoa; phylum Chordata; class Mammalia; order Primates; family Indriidae; genus Avahi; species Avahi laniger. The sequence goes on from CAUYSK010098953.1 coordinate 7,072, forward strand.
ATATTTAGCAGCAGGTTCTGCCTCAGAGGCTGTCACCCTGTTCTCACCCCCATCCTGATATGTCTCCAGGAAAACCAAAAATAAAGCAATTACCCAAAAAAACATTTATCTGAAAGTGTAGCAAATTTTTTAAAAAGCTAAACGTTTAAAGGTAATTTTAATTTTATATTTTAAAAATGAATGAAAAATTCCTGGACTTTTGATACTTGAACTAATGGCCTAATGGAAACAAAATAGTCAAAGATGAGCTGAACACGACACATGCAAGAGAGGAGTCTTGGATCCTTATCTTGGGATTCTCGATGTCCCAGAAGTCAGCCCAGTCCTGGGCAGCCCAAACTCCCTTACTGACAGGAGGTACAAGCGATTGGCTTTATAGTGGTGAACTTGGCAGGAAACACAGCAACACAACAGGGGCAATGATTCAAAATGCAGCATAAATGAATAAAGGAACATGTTTACCAGACCCAAAGCCCAGGGCATCTGGCTATTTTGTAAAATAAAACATCACATGCTGTATATAATAAATCAGTCCCCTGGACTGCAAAAGTTCATTTTTTTATTTACTCTACAGATGTTTATTGGCTATTCGGTGCCATGTACCATGCAAGGGGATAGGGATACACCACAAAACTAGGTGCGGTCCCTGCTCTCAGGGAGCTTTCAATCTTCTTTGTGCAACAAAAAAGTGTCCAATTATATGCATAATTTTGAACTACACTGGATGTTTTTGCATTTGAATCCAAAAGTTCATTAATATCCTGTAAGGGACTTCAAATAGGATGAGGTTGTTCTATTTCCTTTAAAAGAAAAACATATTTTTTAGGATAGAATTCACATACCGTATATTTCACCAATTTAAAGTATACAACTCAGTGGTGTTTAATATATTCACAAATATGTGCAACCATCCCCACAATTTTTAACATCATCACCACAAACAGAAACCCTGCACCCTTTAGTTAACTATCACCCCCCAATCTTCCCAAACACCCCAACCTTAGGCAACCATTAACACCCTTTCTGTCACTATAGATTTGCCTATTCTAGCAGCTCCTAAGTTCAACATAGAGTTACCAGATGACCCAGAAATTCCACTGATTAAAAACAGGTGTTCAGACAAAAACTTGTACATGAAATGTTCATAGCGGCACTATTCACAACAGCCAAGATGGAAGCAACTCACTGTCCATCAGCCAATGAACAGATAAAGTGTGGCATATCCACCTGATGGAACATGATTTGACCATAGAAAGGAGTGAGTTACTAATACATGCTACAGCATGGACGAACCTTGACAACATGCTAAGTGAAAGAAACTAGTCACAAGACCACATCTTATAATATATAATCCTACTTATATCTAGTTCCTTTGACCTGTAAGTTATCTTCCTGTGCCCCTTTTCCTCTTCCCCACCACCCACCCATCCTCAGTGATCTCACACACAACCCCTCTATTTTGTCCCCAGAGCTGCCACTCTTAATGCCAGCATCAGAGCTCATACCTGGATCACAACTGCAGCCTCCTCCTTGGTCCCTTGTCCCTGGGCTTTCCCCTCCAACCCACCCCATGCACCAGCTGCCAGAGAGTTCTCTCTAAACACAAATCTGACCAGGCTGATTACAACGCTTGAGCAGCATCCCCATCATCAAGCAGATTAAAGCAACCCCTTTGGCATCACACACAAATTCCCAGGCACCAGCACCCAAAATTCACACAGCAGACGAGGAACACTCAGCGTGATGAAGCTCCCTGGACTCTGCACTCCTCACTGCCCACACCTGCTCCCGCCTGTGTGTGTGCTCTTTTCCCTGCCTGCAATGCCCGCCCTTGCCTTTCCTGCCTAGAAGTACAGCTCCACCTTCCAAACAGCACAAACCTTCCACTCCTCCTCCCAACACTGAGCTGGCTGACACCTTTGTGACTGCCCCCACAGTGTTAGAGGACTGTTTATTGGCCATTGCCAGAAGACAGGCACCGTATCTGCCCCTGCTACATCCCCAGGAATTCGCACCCAGCCTGCCTTGCACACAGTAGGTTCTCAGTGAAAATGAGGGAGAAAGGGACAAAGGAAAGGGGAGAGGAATCAATACATGTATCTCAATGACAGGCACCTATTTCATGAATCAACAAATGACTATTGTCTCAGATACTGGAAGCTCTGTTCTCTTTAGGTGTTTTCACAGACTCCCCCAGTCTGAGTAGGAACAAAATAAAATAAAGGACCAAAGTTGTTATTAATAAACAATAGAAACAAGGGGACCTTGAGAAGCCCCAACCAGGGTAATAATGAGAAGTCCTGTATTCCTGGAATCTTGTTCATTTCAGAGGTTTTACCTCCAAACCTACTTGTGAAACGAAATAGGGACTGATGGAGAAGGGGGAATTAGAAGCATCAAATTGCAGATGTTACAATTGCAGATGTTACAATGTCCTGTTTTCAGGATATTGATCTTAAAAACTTCGTTCCTAATCTCTACCTCCCAAATCTATGAGATTTTAGACTTTTGCCTCCATTTATATTTTCTAGGTGAGCACCACTTTCTTCTGATCTCACACTCAGAGAAGCCCAGGTGGACTCTGCAGTCTCCGAGAGCTCCTCTTTTCAGGCACGATGCCGTAAAGACAAAATGATAACCCATTTACCTCTAGAGGGCAGCATGATGGTTTACAAATTATCCTAAAGACCCATCTAGCTCTAACAATCTATGATACTCGGTAAGAAACAAAATAGCATGAAACAACAGCAATGTGCATGAGCCCAATCAAAGAATTTCTTTTCAAAGATAAAAATGCAAAGATGTAGTTCATGATGACTGAAAGCAAAAAATAATAAGTAATGACATTCCAGATTGGTCTTGATCACTCCTAACTGATTTTCTGAAATCTCCCCAGCACCCTACCATTATAATTTCCAGCTAATTACTACAAGCAATTTTATTAATATACTTTTCAGCCTCATTAAATATTACCTTGGGCCTAACATTAAAAATTATGAGGCTCAGTAATCTTCATGAGCATCCAAGTTGCACCGACCCCTGAAAACCCAGACAACAGAGAATTAAATTCATTGCTGAGCTGTTCTGGTCCCCGGGCATGTAGAAAAGCAACTTGAGAAACATGAAAGAAATGATATGTATTAATACAACCCAAAATGAAATCTGACTAGGAAACACACAAGGTCGGTTTGGCCTCCTTCAGGTCCTGTCAACTAAAGGGAGCAGGGGAAATGTTGAAGACACATTTGAGCTTTACCTTCTACTCCCCTTTCACCCTGGTGTAAACACAGCATCTGTCAGCACAGTGTTCCCTGATACTAAGTCTTTGCTGTGACTCTGATGGATGGATCATGGGCCAGGCAGACGAGGCAAACTGGAAATGTGGTATCCACTGATCTAGCAAACAGAAATCTGTGGCTTTCTCTGAAGTGGTGGTACAAACACAAAGCATAGACAGTCGAGGGAATAAGGAAGATAAATTTTATTTATTTTTTCCTTCCTGGCATGACCAGAATTGTCTCCATTCTTCAAGCAGCAAGTTAGGCAAGGCAATGAGACCAGCTTCCTGATCCTCAAAGTAAATTATTTATCAGGAGTTGAATTTATTGCTCTCATGACTAAACTGTCAAAACCCTGCTATTTCCAACAGCAGTTGTGCTGTGTGGTCTCAGGGCTGCTTGTGTTTCTCTAGGTTAAAAATAAATGGGTAACAGTAAGCAGGGGGCTGGCTGAACAGACTAGCCCAGATTTACTGAACTTCCCTCCAGCTACAATTTCAGAGAGATTTTTTTCCATGTGTCTAAGACCAATAAACTTTGCACAATATAAAACTCTTATGTTATACAGGAATCTGTGGAATTATCTAATTTAACCCATTAATTATATATAAGAAAACTGAGCCCCAAAGAAGGGAAATGAGTTGCCTTGGTTGCACAGGAAGAGTCAAATCCAAAACTTGAACTTTTGGAACCTGTTTATGATACTACTATTGATATTTTTAACCTGAAATAGAGACTCTAATGGGAATGGAGGCAGAGACAGCCACCCACCAAGGAATTGTGGTTTCCTTCTCTCATAGTGTAGTGCTGGCTCTGGGACACGGCTACCTACCAGGAACTGCATCTTCCCATCCTTCCACCCACACTCATCCCCCTACCATGCAAGGAATGCAGCCTTAGGAATGCATCCCAGCCAATGAAATGGGAATGGAAGTGCCATGTGATGCCACTTCTAGGCATGACCATACAAACCTCAAATCCAGTCTTCCCCAAGCCCCACCCTATCTCATGGCTGGAGATAGGTAACTTGAAGGTCCTAAGAGATATGTGACCTTGTCTCTCTGATTATCTTACAGAGCAAAGCCTTTTGAAGATGAGGCATACACACATGATCTATTTCTGGAGCAAGATATAAAATTGTATCATGTGAAGCTATTAAAATTTGGGGGGAGTATTCATCACAGCACCTGCCGTTAACCTAACAAATACAAGGAACAACTTCATAGTTGAAGGAATCTCAACTTCATCGAGCCCAAAACAAAACTGAGAGCCCATGAAAAAAAATTTGTCATAACAAAGAAAAAACACTTACAAATCAAATAAGAAAAGTAATAATTTACCAATTTGTCAGCTTGCTAATCAGACTCAAATAGGTTGATTGTTCCAGATCTCTGAGCATGGAAAAAACCTAATAAAGGCTGGCGTTGAAAAGAAAGTATTTTCACAAAGAAAAGTGTCCTATTCCTGACTCCTTTTATCTTAAAAGTGATGCCAAAATGAACTATTGATACATGCAACAACTTTGACGACTCTCCAGGGCATTATGTTGAGGAAAAAAGGCCAATCTCGAGGGATACACACTGTCAGATTCCATTTATATAACATTCTTGAAATGACAAAATTCTAGTGATGGAGAACAAATCAGTAGTTTCCAGGAATTAGGGAAAGAGGAAAAGTGTGACTATTAAGCAGTAACATGAGAGTTTCTTTGTGGTGATGGGTCAGTTCTGCCTCCTCATTGTGAGGACAATACCTTGAATCTACATACATGATAAAATTTCATGGATGGAAGGAACAAAGGAAGGAGAAAAGAAAAGGAGGGAGGGGAAGAAAGGGAAGGAAAAGAGAAATGAAAAGAGTGCATGCGAAAACCAGTGAAGCCTGAACAAGGTAGATTTCTAAGTTAATAGACAATTTCCAGATTTTGACAATATACTATGATTATGTAAGATATTATCTTTAGGGTAAGCTAGGTAAAGGGTACAAGGAACTCTCTATACTATTTTTGAAACTTCTTGTCTATCTCAAACTATTTCAAAATAAAAAATTATAATTTAAAAAAAAAGTTA
>CAUYSK010098955.1:0-10283 GCA_963575035.1 Avahi laniger
GTTTAAAAAACCTCATCAAAGGCTGGGCTAGGTGGTTCAGACCTATAATTCTAACACTCTGGGAGGCCAAAGCAGGAGGATCGTTTGAGCTCAGGAGTTCAAGACCAGCCTGAGCAAGAGTGAGATCCCATCTCTACTAGAAAAAAAAAAATAGAAAAAATTAGCTGGGCAACTAAAAATAGAAAAAATCAGCCAGGCGTCTTGGTATGTGCCTATAGTCCTAGCTACTCGAGAAGCTGAGGCAGGACGATTGCTTGAGCGCAGGAGTTTGAGGTTGCTGTGAGCTAGGCTGATGCCACGGCACTCTAGCCCAGGCAACAGAGCAAGACTGTATCTCTTAAGAAAAAAAAAGTCAGCATAGAGGTGAGAAATAACCAAGATGGCCAAAATCATAAAGGTGCTATATGAATGAATGAACTTTGGAGTATGGAAAAAAGACTGAGGAAGGGATACTTACTGTCTTAAACTTTGTGAAGATTTAATAGAAGAAGAATGCTGATGGGTTATCCTTATCTTATCTAGAAAGAATAGAACTGGAGACTGTCATAGGTTATTTATTTAAATGCTCCCTCATAGAATCATTCAGCACTAGAACTAGTTTTTGGATGAAGTAGAAATATTTCTGCTTTGGGGGAGATTTTAAAAATAAAACATCTTCCTTAAAATCAGAGCACAGCATAGAGTTGGAAACTTAAAGATCTTATAATCAAGGCCTTATTTTATAGATGAGGACACTGAGGCTCAAAAAGGTATCTGATCTAAAATAGCAAAGCTAGTTAACAATGAAGCTGTAGCCTCCTGCTACTGGTGTTTTTGTTGATTAGGTTCAGCAGGCTAAATTGGAGGACTTTTAAGTTACCTTCCAGTCTAAGGATTTATAGTCATCCAAATACTACACACCCTGATTGGGGTGGAATTCTGAGACCACAGTGAGATATCACAAAGCTCAGATCTTACGGTTTTCTCAAGATAGATTAGGTTCTTTGTAATTTCATCTTGAGTTTTTAGATTTGAAGGAAACTAAAAGAATAAGAAATGCAGGTTTGAGTGAATCATTTGTATGTGGAAGATAGTTTATTTAACAGAGATGTTAAAATGAAAGTATAGAATTTGATTTTGAGTCAGTTAGAGAATGGCCTATTTAACAAAATCTAATACAAAAGTCAGCTTGTAAGGTATCTTGAGCAAATGACTAAAGATATTAAGTTTGAAATTTGCATTCAGTGGTACAATAAATGTGCCAAAAGAATATTTTTTATTAATACACTTGTGTGTTGAAATTAAATAGAAGTGAATTAACTAAAAAGCAAAAGTCACATTTTGGGGGCTACTCCTTTGGGAGGACAGCCAAGAATTTTTTCTTAAAATTAACAGAGGTTACCCCAAAACCCAACAGAATCTAAAGGGTACATAATAAGTAAGGTTCCTCTGCACTTCTCAGGAAATAATCTAAATTTTCTAACTAAGATGCTAAAGCACTTACATGAGGTAGCTTCTTACGTTGATATTGAAGATTCTGCTTTCCTGTAGTAATTTATTTTTGGTAGAAATATTTAGTATATTTTTAAAGAAATAAGTAATGTGTTGGTCATCATGAATCCCCCAAATCCAGTTCCTCCCATTCAGGTGGTTAGTTAGGAACAGGTTCACCTAAAGTTAATGGAAACCCAAATTAACAGTAAATTAAACACAGATTTTATTTTCTCACTTATTTGAAGGTACATAGTCCAAAGCTCATAGGGCAAGTCCCTGAAGTTAGCAGGGACCCAAGCTTCTTCCAGCTTTTTGCTCCATGAGACCTTGAGTGTACCCTTGTCCTCATGACCCAAGATTGCAAAAGCTTCAACCATAATGTGTGCATTCCAGAAATTGGAATGGAAGAAGGATAAAAGAGGGGTTGCTACTTCTTCTTTATGGATACTTCCGAGTATTACAGAGCATTTCTACTTGTTTTACTGACCAGAATTTAGTTACATGACCAAATGTAGCTTCAAAGGAGGCAAGGAAATATACCTGGCCAGTGATGTGCTCAGATAAAAATCAGGACAATATTACTAAAGATGGGTAAAACGAATATTCAGAAGCAACCAGAGATCTCTGTCATGATATGTAACCCAATTCTGACCAATGGGTTGTAAGAAAATCTCTACTATAATGATTCTGAGAAAGACTTCTCTATTCCTAAAACAGGAGACTTGGGAAAAGATGGTTCCATTCAGCCCTTAGACATTTCGAGGTCTGAGATGATTCCTGGAATTTCAGCCATCTTGATGCCATACTGAAGATGCAGTCTGGCAGAGTCCAGAGAATTATAGAGAAGAAAAGCCCCAATGTGTCGTTTTTGTAGCCAGCCCTACCTCTGGCCTTTCTGATATTAGAGATGACAAATTTCTCTATTGTTTAAACAACAATTGAGTCAGACTTTTATTTTACTTGCAACTAAGGCTCTCAATTTTAAGGCTGATCATTTCAAAATTTCAGACATAGACCAAAGAGCACTTATAACCATAATAAGTTTTTGTTTGACCATTTATTAAAACACATTATTCTATATTTTTGTATTGTTTTATTACCATAAAATGAAGTAATGTTATGGGAGTAGGCTTAGGGGAAAAAGCCTAGATAAGCAAGAAGAGTTAGTTTCAAAGCCCTGGTAACCTTAGAACCTCTGGATCAGATCACCTGAAACTCATTCTATCAGCAGACTTTTCAATTACATGAGTCCATAAATTTCCTTTATTACACAAGCCAGTTTGTGTTGGGTTTTCTGTTGCTTATGCTACAAGCATCCCAAATCAGGGATTCTCGAACTTCAATGAGCATTCAAGTTACCCGAGGATCTTGTTAAATGGAGATTCTAATTCAGCAGGCTGTGGTGGCTGAAGAGGCGAAGTTTTAACAAGCTCCCAGGTCATGCTGATGCTGCTGGTCCAGAGATGGCATTTTGAATAGCAACGTTCTACTACTTAAGGCGAAGATCTTTCCACCTCTGGATCGCTACCTTACTCTCCACTGTGGAGAGGACCACGTGAAGATAGGCTTGGGTGGGCAAGGTTTGGAGATAGCCCAGAGCTAAGGGTCTAGGTCCAGAAAGGAAGCTAAAATGGAGACAAGTATTGATTCCAAAAGTTTGAGCCAGGCCATGGGCCACAAGTTCTAGTAAACCATAAGCTTTAGCAAACCACAGAGAATCAGTAAACTGAAAGGAAAGGCCGGGCACAGTGGCTCACACCTATAATCCTAGCCCTTCGGGAGGCCGAGGCAGGAGGATTGCTTGAGGCCTAGAGTTCAAGACTAGCCTGGGCAACATAGCATAAATCCCTCTTTACAAAAAACTTTTTAAAAATTAGCCAATGACTAGCCTTAAAAAAAAAAAAAAAAGAGCCAAGCGTGGTAGTGTGCACCTGTGGTCCTACCCACACAGGAGGCTGAGGCAGGCAGATCGCTTGAGCCCAGGAGTTTGAAGTTACTGTGAGCTGTGATGATGCCACGACACTCTAACCTGGGCAAGAGAATGAGACCCCGTCTCAAAAACAAAACAAAACAAAAATCAAAAAACAAACAATGGAATGTACAAAATATGAAGAGGTCATCTGAGAAATACATAATCATGCGAACATTGCTGCCATCTGTGATAATTCATTTCATAGGATAAATACATAAATTTTAGCATTACTTATAATAACCAAGAAAATAAAAGGATGTTATATCCCATGTGAGTCAGAAAACTCCATTTTAAGTGGCTTCTTAGATTCTTCTCTTATTAAAACTGTATCATTTTCAAACAGAAACTTAATCTGCTTACTTGTGGTTTACACATAAATGTTCTTCCCTCTGCCTCCTTCTTCCTCCTTCCACCCTTTACTCCCTCCCCTTCCCCTTAGTTTTCTTTCCCCTTCTCTTTTTAAACAATTCCATCCTAAAAACCATCAGATGAGGCAAAAAAAAGTATGCCTCTGCACAGGTGGGGTTAAGAGCAGGGTGTTGACCAAAATTTGAATGTCAGAGCTCAAAGTGGGGGGCGGAGCTGGAGGAGTGGGCACCCGGCATGAGATGTCACAGTGCAAGCAGGGTGAGGAGTGGTAGTCCAGGCAGGGTTATCACATTTCAAGTGGGTTGGGGAGGGCATCTGCACAGGATGGCAGGTAGATGGGAGATTAGCTACTGACATGGGGTTGGATCGGCTAAATAGATATGTTAACAACAATGTGAACATATCCTTCACTGGCAAAAAAGGGAGTCACAAAGAAAGGGGGAAGAAACTAAAAGCCTGTAGTGTTGGATTGGAATTATAGGTACTGGTATAAACTTACAGTTTTTTTTTTTTTTTTTTTTGAGACAGAGTCTCACTCTTTTGCCTGGGCTAGAGTGAGTGCCACGGCGTCAGCCTAGCTCACAGCAACCTCAGACTCCTGGGCTCAAGCGATCCTACTGCCTCAGCCTCCCGAGTAGCTGGGACTATAGGCATGCGTCATCATGCCCGGCTAATTTTTTCTATATATTTTTAGCTGTCCAATTAATTTCTTTCTATTTTTGGTAGAGACGGGGTCTCGCTCTTGCTCAGGCTGGTCTCGAACTCCTGAGCTCAAACAATCTGCCCGCCTCGGCCTCCCAGAGTACTAGGATTACAGGCATGAGCCACTGCGCCCGGCCCCAAATTAGATTTATCTTAGAAATGCAAAGGTGTTTAACATTTGAAAAACCTGTAAATGTAATTCTTTATATTGATAAATAAGGACACAAAAAACCTTTTGCTAATCTCAACAAATGAAAAAGAAAAAGAGAAAAAAGCATTTGATACAATCCAGTACTCATTCGTAATAAAACTTTTAGCAAATTCAGAATGGAAGAGGATTTCCTTAACTTAATAAAAAGTGTCTGAAAATCCTGCAACATGCATCATTCTTAATGAGGAAACATGTGAATTAAGTTCTTTTAAAATCAGGAACTAGACAGAAATGTCTGCTAGCATGATATTTATTCAGCACTGTATTGGAGATTGTAGCCAGCATAGTAAGATAAATGAAAGAAAAAGAAAAGAAAAAACAAAGCAAACATCACTTAAGATGTGATTGTCTAAATAGAAAACTAAAATTAATCAAGAAATTATTAGAAATACAAAGAGTATTTAACAAGGGGCTATAAAATCAATATACAAAAATCAGTTGCATTTTTATAAATGAGCAAATATTTTTAAAAAATTTTTAAACAATGCCATTTATAATAACAATATAAACTGTAATGAGTCTAGAAATAAATAACCAAAAATGGGCAAGTATCTCTGGAGAAAGAAAACCGTATTGAAATCATTGAAGAAAACCTAAATAATTAGTGATAAACAGGAAGATAATATTGTAAAGATGTTAATTCTGCCCTCAAATTGATCTACAGAATTAATGCATTTCCCATCATAATCACATCAGGACTTTTTCTGAAAACTGACAAGTTGAATCTAAAATGCATATGAAAGAAGGGGCAAGAATAGCCAAGACACTTTTGGAGGAAGCTAACGTGGCAGGACTTGCTCAATCGTACAGGAAAACTTATAATAAAGCTATAATAATCAAGACAGGATGGAATTGGCACAAAGGTAGACAACTTGGAAGAGAACAGTGAGCCCAGAAATAGACTTGTACAAGTAGAACCTTGATATGTGACCAAAGACGGCACTGCAGGTCACTGGAGGAAGGATTCTAGTTAATAAATGCGATTTAGACAATTGGCTGGCGATTTGGAAAGCACAGAAGCAGATTTATACTTCATACCAGAGAAAAACCAATCCATACGAAGATAGAAAAGAGGATTCTGAATTTTCACAACACAAAGAAATGGTAAAGGGTTGAGTTGATGGATATGCTGATAACCCCGAATCAATCATTATACGCTATATACACATATCGAAACATCACTCCGTATCCCATAAATATGTACAATTATTATGTGTTACCTAAAAATAAAAGGGAGGAAAAAAGAAAATCCTCTCCAAAAAAAACAAAAACAAAAAACCCCAATTCTATTTGGATTAATGATTAAAATGTGAAAGGCAAAACTTTAAAACTTTTCCAAAAAATTCTAAGAAAAATATCTTTCTGATGTTAGACAAGGATTTTTTAAATATCAAAGTTATTACCTACAAAAGAAAATTTGACAAATTTAACTACATTGTACGTAAGAACTTTTATTTATCAAAAGACTCTGTAAAGAAAGTGAAAAGGTCATGGACTGGATCCTGGATTGGGGGAAAAAATTGCTCTAAAGGAGCTTATTCCTTATTGGAACAAGTGGTGAAATTTCAATAAGGACCATATATTAGCTGTTAGTACTACATCAATGTTAAACTACCTAAATTTGAACACTGTTTTGTGGATACCCAACAGAAGATCTTTGTCTTGGAGATAGGTGTCACAACATACTCTCAAATAATTCAGGGGGAAATATATATATATATTTTATACATAATCTCTCTTATACATGTGAACCCTGAAAGGGCCGATCCTTCAAGATAGACCCTGAGTGGCTAACTGGGCCTAAATTCAAAATAGAGTCAAACAGCCACTTGCTGACTAGAGATCACATATAGTAACTTTGGGACTTTCATAGCTATGTGTTCCTTTTTACTGCCTGACTCAACCAATAGACTGTGATCTGTGTTGACAACTAGAATTTAACAAGTGCCAGCTAATCAGAACTAAGCAAGTTTGTATCCTCATTTGTATAAGTGGACCAGAGTGGGAACCCGGGCGGGAACTTTCTCTATGGAAGATAAACCTTTTCTTTATTCTCTCAAAAACACATCTTTTTGTAAGGAAGACTGCTTCTCCCCAGTTTGTAGACTGTTCACCGAAATATAGTCTCTCCTGTCTTTTAAAAAATATATTTTTCAGTGGATTTGTTAACACACACAAAAACAGCAAATTGTCAATCTTTGTGAAGGGTATATAGGAGTTCACTGTATTAGTTCTGAAACTGATCCTCCCACCTCTGCCTCCCAAAGTGCTGGCGTTACAGGTGCCAGCCATCCTGACCAGCCTATGTACATATTTTAAAACCCTTAGAAGAGAAAGAGGAAACACGAATGAATAATCAACATATGAAAAAAATACTCAACCTTATCAGAAATAAGTAGGGAATGCAAATCAAGACCATAAAGTGGTACCTATTATTCTCCATAGACTAGCAACAAGTCTGACAATGATCGGAGAGAATGTGGAATGTATGTGCTGATCAGCGTTGGCAGCAGCACAGACTGGCACAACCACTTTGAAAGCACCTTCTCCTTATCTTTTACAGCTGAACGGTCCCATAGCCGCTGATGCAGTAGTCTCACTCCTAGGTTCGAAGGAGACTTGGGCACACGTACAAGGAGGTGAACAAGAATGCTCCTACCAGCATTGCTCATAATTACTGGGGCAGATTCAGGTTTGCTGGGGACATGAGTTTATATAATTGGAGAAGGGGGAGGCTTTTTAAGAAAAAGATATAGAATTATGAATGAAAATTATGTTCGAAAGTTAATATTTATTTATAATGGGACAAGAAATCACAACAAATTACAAATGTCACAAAACCCAGGAAAGAATTGTTATGGGTTTGTGACCTACAAACTCAAAAAGTCTGATAAAATTAGTCGGTGTCGTTCCCGTCAATAAAAAAATATGGAAAATGCATTTAGCATCATATGCGATGTAGTATTGAATCCACTCCTGACGGAAGAAAACTTCCTTTTGACTAGGCAGTAAAAAACGAATGTTCCACTACTACACTTAAAAATTTGGATGAATCAAAAAAAACAAATGTTGAGTGAATCCCAGAAGGCTACATATGTTATACTATTTTTATAAAGCTCAAAAAGAAGAAAAACCAATATATTGTTAAGGATGCATCCAAATATGATAAAACCACTAAAAAATGGCAAGGAGAGACAAACAAAATTCAGGATCGTGGTGGTGGTGGTGGTGGGGTGAGGCAAGGGGTGGAATCCCGGGGATGCACGGATGCTAACTATGGATAATGTGGTGGAGTCACAAGTTTTGTTAGTGTGCTGTATATTTTATGCATTTGTTTAATATACTATTTCGTATGCATGCGTATCAGATTGAAAAACACTTTAGGCACCTGAAAGTATTTTCTCAGTCATTAACCTCAGCTTCCCGCCTTCCTTTGCCCTGCGTTCTCCTCCCGCATCACTCCTCAGCTGCAAGCTGCGTGGACACGTGGCCCAGAGGCTGGCGCCGCAGAGAAAGGGCGGACCGCGGCGACCCAGGGCCGCGACTCGCGTTCTGCTCTTTCCGGCGCTGGGTGGGGTGCGGCGGCGGCGGACACATTATGCAGCACATCAGATACGCCGCACCAAGCTACTCTGTCATCTTTGGGTTATTTTACTAGGTCAAGGCCGCGGAGGTTTCGGGCCCAGCGGGCAGGGGCGCCCTCCCTCTGCACCCAGACCTGCCGCCGTCCGAATGCGCCAGGCTCCCGCCCACCCTCTTGCGTCTTTTCGGACGGTCTCTCTTTCACCCGTCCCGGCGCCCTTGGTTACGTAAATCCTTCCACGAGGATCCCCGAACGCGCCCCTCCGTGCAGAACCCACCCAGGTTCCGAGCCGGGGTCCGAACCTGACCGCCAGCCCAGAGCCCGGGAGGCGGCTCGGAGCTCCCAGCCCCCGCCCCTCCCCCGGCCCACGTCCGCCTGCGGCTCCCCGCCGCGCCCCGCCCCCTCCCCGCCGCGCCCCGCCCCCTCCCGCGCTCGCCCCGCCCCCTCCCCGCCCCCTCCCCGCCGCGCCCCGCCCCTCCCGCGCTCGCCGCGCCCCCGCCCAAAACCCGGAGAGGTGGAATCTGCGCTCCGCTCCGCCCCTCCCAGGCCGCCGTCCCCACGAGCCGGTCCGGGCTTGTCGGCAGGAAACGCGGCCCAGCACCTGAGAGGGGGAGCCGGCCCCCAGCGGGAGCGGACGCGGGCTCAGGTCTGCGCGGGTGAGCGCGCCGCGGCCCCGGCCGCTCGGGCCTCCTTGCCGGCCCGCTCCCCTCCTGCGGGACGCGGCTGCCGGGCCGCGGCGGCGGGACGGTCTCTCTGTGCGGTCCCCTCCCATCCCGGCGGCCTCCCCCGGTACCCCGCGCCCCGCCCGCCCCCTCCCCGAGCGGCGCCGTCACGTGCACGCGCCTCTGGGTGCGGGGCCGCCCGGCGGGGGCGGGAGGCGCGACCGTGCGGGGGCTGCGGGCGAGAACTGCAGGCGGCGCCGCCCGCCCTGCCGGAGCCGGTTCCGTTTCGCCATTTGGAGACTTCCGGTTCCAGGCTTTTCCCTGCTCGCTGGAGCCGTCCCCACCCCACCTTCCTCCTGCTTACGTTTTCAGAGACTTAGGGTGGTAATTCTAGAGCCTCAGTTGCATTTTTGTTGGGATTTTTTGGACGTTGGAATCTGGAAATTTATCTTAAAAAAATCTTTTTGAGAAAAATATTTATTAGTATATTCGATAGTGCCAAAATTAGGTTAAAAGTCTTTACCAGTCACTGTAATTTTGCAAAACCGTATTTCTGGCATAAATGGGTATAGCTGTGGTGGAGAGCGTGTGCTCTGGAGCCAGAGTGCCTGGGCTCTAACGTTTCATTCTGTGAGCTCGGGCAAGTCAATCTCTAGCTGGCTCAGTTTCTTCTTGTGTGAAATGCGACATATAAATGTATTTTTGTTGTGCTATATCATGTATAATGTGCCATGTAAGATATATATACTAGAGTATAATCAAAATATGTATATCTGTGTATCTGTATATGAAAGGAAGTACTAACCTATTCTACATGATTGTTGTGAAGATTAGGTAAAGCACTGTGTTTGGCATATAATCAATCACTAAGCATTATATAAAAATAGTATTTTTCTTATGTTTTGTGGTTTTTGATTTTAAAGATTTTTTTTGTGTGTGTTTTTGAGACAGTGTCTCACTCTGTTGTCCAGAGGAGTGCAGTGGCACTATCCATAGCTCACTGCAACCTCCAACTCCTGGGCTCAAGGAATCAAGCAATCCTTCTTGCTCAGCCTGCCCAGTAGGTAGGACTACAGGCACACACCACCATGCCTGGCTAATTTTTTTTTTTTTTGAGTCTCACTCTGTTGCCCTGGCTAGAGTGAGTGCCATGGCGTTAGCCTAGCTCACAGCAACCTCAAACTCCTGGGCTCAAGCGATCCTACTGCCTCAGCCTCCCGAGTAGCTGGGACTACAGGCATGCGCCACCATGCCCGGCTAATTTTTTCTATATATTTTTAGTTGTCCAGATAATTTCTTTCTATTTTTTTT